>JAAOAY010000552.1:0-11967 GCA_013396255.1 Fusarium sp. NRRL 25303 | reverse complement strand
AAATAGTTATACGATATATTAAAAAAGTTTTATAAATTTTAACTACTTAAGATATTAGAGTTAACTATAGCCCCTGCAAAATAAGCTACACATTTCCCTAAGTCCCGGCTCTAATGCCTGCCATTCTTATGCAACTTCTACCTTATCGCAAGAAATATACTGAATGAAAACCTATTCGTACTCCTACTTCTTGTTTCTGGCATTGTGCAAGGGAGCTCATTAAGAACATATTATATATAACCGGGTTTTTTGTTATCAAAGTAAAGATAATTCTATCTTGATTTTTAAACTCTAAATATCGGGCTTCCAGCCTACTAACGCCTGTAGACCAGCAATAGCGAGCACTCCTTCCACCATTACCATTAGTAGTCAGTACAGTAGAGCATCTAAAAATCTCTTTCTTTGTGGTTTTGCAACTGGCATATCAACCCTAGCATCCCATCCCGTCGTGATAAATCCGTAGTCCCAAATCTTTCATCTTATCTGTCCACTCCGACATAATGCATGAACTCATTTCGTGTCTTCCTCTTCCACTCGAAACATCCCAGCATGCAGCTTGTCAGAGTTGTGGCGCTGGTCTTCTCAACGCCACGCATCACCATGCACAAGTGGCTAGACTCCATGATGACGGCAACACCTTGAGGCTTAAGGATGGCCATAATGGCATGAGCGACCTGCTTCGTCAGGCGCTCCTGTATCTGTAGGCGACGAGAGAATACCTCGGCAACTCGAGAAAGCTTTGAGAGGCCAATAACGGTTTTGGAGGGGATGTAACCAATGTGCATCTAGAAGAAAGAATTAGCCGGCATATCCTGGAGTCCAGTGTATAGGGCATATTGAGGGAAAAGAGAGCTTTCCTTTCCTGTAAATGGCACAAGATGGTGCTCACAAAGGCTACATATGTCGATATCTCTCACAATGACCATCTCCTTATGGCGTTCATGGAATAGCGCGTTATTCACAACATCTTCCACGTTGGAATGGTAGCCTTTGGTGAAGAACAGCAATGCCTTGGCATAACGCGAAGGTGTATCCAGAAGGCCGTCACGGCCGGGATCTTCGCCGATGCACTCTAATAGAGTTCGCACAGCACCTTGCATCTTTTCTAGGCGTAAGGTAGCCTGTTCATAACTATCTCCTTGACGGGTTATGCTTTTGGTCGCTGCGAAGTTCAACTATTAGTGGCAATACAAAGAAACTTATACCTATAGAGGCAAGACGGCTCAGTAAAAAGTGAGACTATGGTAACTTACAAGGATCTCCAGAACCGGTCACTGGGCCGAGCGACTTCTTGTATTGATCCGGGACACTCGAAACCTTGCTGTCAGCTGTGGCCCCAAGGCTGCTGAGCTTTTGTTTTTTCCGTCTTTTGCGCCTATCTCGCGTTAAATCATCGCTGATTGGGGAAGTAGCATCGTTGGGGGCCCATTTCTTCGAAAGGATGCTGCCCTTTTTGGAGCTAGCCATGTGAACTGTTATAGACCGAGTGGGAACAGAGGTGTTAGGTAAGGTATCTCATGGAAGTAATTCTGTCGCAATTTGACGTGAAAGTCCGCGACCTAGAAAGGCTTGGGAAACAAACAAATGAAACTGACCCTGCGGAAAGATTGCTTCTTAAGTAAGTAAACTGGCGGATAAAGGAACCGGGGGGTAGATGTACCATTATGGCTTATCTTCTCACCTGCTGTTAATCAAACAGAGCGCATTCGCAACCATACATGTCTCTCCTTTTGCCCTATCAGCTTTGAAGCTAGCTGATACATGTACCATTATCTATGGATTAAAGGTGAATTGCAGTCATCCAAGCCCATACACCTGGGGGATTTGGCTCAAGAAACCCTTCTCCGAAATGGTCACTCTGTTGTACTTCTGCCGGAGGCCGGCTGCCAATATGTTGTGTGCGACACCATAAACCTCCTATGGAGCATGAGAACTGTCTAACTCGGACTGAATTGCTCCATGCTTACGGGTGATACGTATAGCTCGTGTCATGAATGTAGTGCTTTCGTCCGCATGGATACGATGAAATGCAGTATGTTGACACTCAAGAGCTGATGTTCTTTGTGCCACTAGGTGTAGGCTCCAATCTTGGCAGCTTTCAGTAT
Source organism: Fusarium sp. NRRL 25303 (assembly GCA_013396255.1). Classification (NCBI taxonomy): domain Eukaryota; kingdom Fungi; phylum Ascomycota; class Sordariomycetes; order Hypocreales; family Nectriaceae; genus Fusarium; species Fusarium sp. NRRL 25303. The sequence goes on along the minus strand of JAAOAY010000552.1, from coordinate 9,862 downwards.
AATATATTCACTCGATTCGTAAAAGGTCAACTGTAGTTCTCACATTCTCTTAGGATTTGACGGCAGTAAATGGTCCCTTCTCCATTAAGTGCTTTGTCTCCGTTCCCTGCAGAAATGATTTTCAATTTCCTATTGCGTAAAACCTATCGACATGGTGCATGATACACGGAAATATGTGTTGCACTTTTGTCTTGTAGACGGGATCTCAAGCCCATGTACTTTGATACGGCCCCTCTTGAACAGCCTAAGAGAATCACCACCACGTATTGTTAGAACATCCGGCCTCCTGCATGGTAAACCATGCGGGAGGCCGGCCGACACAGGTTTTTTCGCGGAAGGGATCACACAAACTCTTCAACATACCACACGGTAAACGTGTTCTTCGTTGATAGGGAGAGTTGAAACCCTTTCGAATAATGAGGGGGCTGACGTGGCCACACATCAAGGTTGCCAAGATAACATAACGTCAACGCGGACATCAAAGTTCTACCCACCATCCAACAAGGACTCGCTCATCTCATTAACTCCCGAAGTGAAATTTTCCCTGATAACAGAAAGCATAAGAATAAGAATCAAAATCAAGTAAATGATCGGTTAGTCAAAAATCGAGACATTCTCTTCGATAAACAAAAGATTCTGACGTTTCCATTACACCCAGTATCGAGGCAGATAAGAAGCGGCAACAGCTCCGTAGCTACACAATTCAGCTAAACCTAACCGTCACCCATACACAATCATACTCCATCATCTCTACCGGCAAGAAAGCGTGTAAGCTGATATGGCCACTCTCGACACCCTGAAGCAAACCCTTAGGCAGACAGCGAGGGCGACAGCATCGCACGCAACGCAGCCGTTGTCCCACGTGGAGTACAGCGCCGGTTTCGACGTCTTTATCCAAGGCTCGGAATCAACGACATACCAGAACTTTATTGTCCCTCAACTCTCTTCACTCCTACATCGTTTACTGAAGTCGCGGGGTTATATCTCGCTGCTAGAAATCGGACCCGGCCCAAAGAGCGTTGTTGGATACTTACCCTATCATATCAGGCGCAAAGTCAGGAGATATGTTGCATTCGAGCCTAACGACTTGTTTGCCATAAGACTAGATGATTGGTTTCACCCCATCTCAGGAACAGAGCCTCCTCTGCCATGCCTGGAACGCCGGCCTGATATTCATCAGATGCCATTCACACCAGACAATGACAACAAAAACACAAGAAGCGGTACAAGCGTTAGGACAAGTGATGGCGAGAAATTTGATGTCGTCTTATTCTGCCATAGCATGTACGGCATGAAACCTAAACGCAAATTTATCGAACAGGCACTGAAATCACTTGACGAACACCCAGAACCGGGAATAGTGGCGGTGTTCCATCGTGATGGCGACTTGAACCTTGACGGCTTGGTTTGTCATAGCACGGCGTCTTTCCCTACCGGTGTCGTTCGGGTAGTAACCAATGGTGAGAAAATGGACCGATTTACTTCTTTCATCGCGGGCTTTACCTTAATGGACGAAGCTATTCGGGGCGAATGGCGTGAGCTATGCCACGCACTGGGTCGTAGTGAAAAGGCACACCCCGACCATCTCTTGTTCAGTTCGCCCAACGTCATGGCCACTTTTACTAAACATGCAATTGCATTGCCGGACTTGATGGCACAGATGCCATTGGTGGATAAAGGCAGGAGAATTAAAAACCAGGAGGCCCGCCTCCACCGTCCCGCATCGATTGTTAGACCGAAACAGATTCAGCACATTCAGCAATGTGTGAAGTGGGCCCTTGAACAAAACGCTGGTCTGACTGTCATAGGCGGAAGTCATAGCGGCCAGTGTCTTTGGCCTAACGTTGTCGCCATTGACATGAGTGCTTTTGATCAAGTACATACGGTCATAGCTGAGACAGAGGGAGAAGGACCCAATTTCGATTCTACACCCCTGGTTATCGCGGAGGCTGGCAGCAACACTGGAGACATCATCCGCAGGAGTATGGCAGTAGGCTTGACAGTACCTATGGGAGCCCGCCCAAGTGTAGGGTCAGGACTCTGGCTCCAGGGCGGCGTTGGACACTTGGCCAGGGTGCACGGGCTTGCGTGTGATGCCATCGTGGGTGCAGTAATGGTTAGCGTGGCCTCTGGTCAAGTGCTATACGTCGGTCGCGTACCAAGCAAATATCGACCGGCCGGTGCCATGAAGTCAGGAGATGAGAGCGATATATTATGGGCTTTGAAAGGCGCAGGGACCAACTTTGGCATCATTGTCAGCGTTGTCTTTGAAGCTCATGCGGCCCGAACGTATTGCGTCCGGAACTGGAGCATCCCCCTAAAAGACGATCATGAAGCGCGGCTCAAGCTTCACGAATTTGATCAGTGTACCAAAACTCTGACTCGGCACTGTTCCGCGGATGCGTATTTGTATTCAAATAACGCGCAGATACATCTTGGCGTGACGCTGATCGAATCTGCTACGACTAAAGTTGCTTCCCAGTCGCATACGCTCATAGACTCAGCATTGGGGCCGGAAGGTAGTCTCGAGACGGTTGATGGCGTCGGCCTATTCGAAACCGAAATGTACGTATCCGGTATGCACGGTGGACATGGTGGTGGCAAGACGTCCTCATTCAAGCGGTGTTTATTTTTGAAACAAATCGGGGCTGTGGGAATCTTCGACGTCTTATTAGCGGCCATAGAGACTCGTCCGTCTCCGCTCTGTTACATTCATCTGCTTCAAGGAGGTGGGGCGCTCAGCGATGTGGCCGATGATGCTACCGCTTTTGGCTGTCGAAACTGGGATTTTGCCTGTGTGATAACTGCTGTCTGGCCTCGTGACCAGGGCGGAACTGAAGTTGCTCTAGATGCCGTGAAATGGGTGTATGATGTGGCCAGAGACTTATTGCCTTTGAGCAGCGGAGCTTACGGTGCGGACCTTGGGCCGGATCCCAGAGATACGCCGCTGGCAGCCATGGCTTTCGGACCAAACGGACCGCGCCTGGCCTGGCTCAAGGAGACCCTAGACCCGCGCAACGTGTTGGCCTACGCCTGTCCGCTCCCAACACCGCCAACAAAACAGAAGCTAATTATTCTTGTTACGGGAGAAAGCGGGGCTGGTAAAGACTACTGCGCTGATATTTGGGTCTCCATGTTTACTAGATGTGCCCACAAACACTGCAAGGCACGCAAGGCCAGCATCAGCGATACCACCAAGCGAGAATACGCAGCAGCTACCGGCGCAGACTTCGGTGCTCTGTTGCTGGATCGCGCTTACAAGGAACAACACAGACCAGCATTGACGGCATTCTTCAAGGAACAGATGCGCCAACAACCTCGGCTTTCCGAGAAGCACTTCCTGAATGTGGTGTCCGGCGCCGCAGATACGGATGTACTGGTAATCACCGGGATGAGAGATGAGGCACCGACTGCAACCTTGTCGCATTTGGTTCCAAACTGCAGATTGCTTGACATTCACGTCACAGCTAGTGAAAAGACTCGACAAGCTCGCCGGAAGTGCCAAGTCAATGAAAATAATCTACATGATCACGATTATAAGAATGAACATCGTGACAGCAATGGTATTGATTGTAAGTCGAACTCAACAACGTTGAACTACCGTCACAGTCTTGTCTTCGACAATGAAGCAACGGGAGACGACGTGGCCGGAAGGTTTGCGGATAAGTACCTACTTCCCCTCCTCCACAAGGACCTGGAGCGACTAGCTACTATGGTGGTCCCTGTGCCCGACTTCCCACGCCCAGGCATCGATTTCCGACATGTGCTCAACATCGCCCAACGGCAGGGCGGGTTGGCTTTGTGCACTTCTCTGCTACAAACACAGTTCAAAGGTGATTGGGGTGAAGTTGGAGCGGTGGCCTGTTGCGAAGCGGGAGGCTTCGTGTATGCATCCGCGCTGGCCCAGCAGGTCAACGTCCCCTTGGCGCTAATCCGAGAAGCCGGGAAACTCCCCCCGCCCACCGTCTCTGTCAAAAAGCCTTCATCACACATCTCCGGCTCAGAATTTAATAATCTAGGAGGGAAGAGAATCGAGATGAGTCAAGATTTGATTCCTAGGGGCGTATCAGTGGTCGTAATAGACGACGTACTTGCCACTGGAAAGACGCTTTATGCAGTGCTTCAACTTTTGGCTGAAGCAGGTATTGGTAATGAGAATATCAGCATCATGGTAGTAGCTGAATTTCCAGTTCACCACGGCCGGGAACTATTGTATTATCATGGCTTTGGTGATATCAGTCTTCAAAGCCTTTTAGTTTTTGATGGGGTCTAGGTGGGAAAAGAAACACGGGATCTCGAGAGTGAGGGTTAGGGTTAAATTGAAGCTTCATTTATCGACTGCCTCTGCGATCAAGAAGGATCATAGTGAAAGAGATCTTCAAGTCCTATATTGGAAGTAGGCCACACTCGACTAGCCGTTCGGTACCACTAAATCGTAAAGATCATTAGCAAGAAACTTCAAATTGAAATCACAGTAAAGAGAGTGAGTGACATATCAAAGCTAAATTAGGCGGTCCCAAGCGTGAGTGTCGTGCACGCACATCGTCCATCGAACTGGGACAAATCAGTCGCTGGGGAATGGATTATGTGGAAACAGGTCGGACGTAAACAGGGGTACACGGCAATTAGGAATAGAAGAGCAGGAAACCGATATGTTCTGAGATAAACAAGAGGTTCCACATTATTGATGTTATCTCGATTCTGCTGTAGAACCTCTGCTACCAAGAAATCGAGACTGGTTCAACGATCACAATCATATATGTGCTAGTCGCAGAGCGAGAATTATGACCCCGAATGCTTATCAGTCTACATGACAGCCGGGAGGTGAGGAAGCTACAAAAGCTCTCTGATGACCTATCTCGGGAGGTGTCTCATAGCTTGACCACAAAGAGTAGGTATCCACAGTAGAGTAAATTCCATCAGACATGAAATACGGTGACTTTAAAGACTGGCTTTGGACCGAAAATAAGTATACCAATCGGCAATATGTTCACTTTTGGGACGAGGCAGCATTTTTAGTTTTTGAATACCTGACGAAGGCAACGTCGATCTTGATACCTTCCAAACTGAGGATGGATTTTCTCATCGTCCTTGGAGATATTGGACTTTCTTGGGCGAGATAATAACTGCGGAGATTTTGGTTGGTATAACACTCTTGGTCAAAGATTGAACATTCCCATTGCTTTCTAGACTAGCCAAGTTTGGAGAGGTAACTCCCGAGAGGCTCAAGCTTTGATTCACTGTCGTTGTACTCTATACCAAAAATCAGGTGTTTATGGATTCTTTCCGAGGCCCATGAGGCTTGAAACATCATTTTAGGGAGCACATTCATACAATTGATGCCCAGGGTTCAAATGCATATAAATACAAAATACGGAGAGGTTGTCTCTGCTCCACTTGGTCCAGTTTCTCGATCCCTCTACTATCCTCAATTCCAAATGCATAACGCTCTCTGGTTTTATTTAGCCATGAATGTTTTAATATATCTAGCATATCCTCTAATCTCATACCTGACTTGTTCTTTCGTAGTTTTACTTTGATCTAATCTGATGTTCTGAGTGTGTGTTCACCCAGGATCCGTCCTGTTGCTCTTTGTGAAATGGTGACAGTATCTTGTTTTCTCAGAGCTTACAGGGCTTTAGGGACACCAATTTGATAAATTTAACTACCATCCCTATTATTAATCATCCTCAAAATTCTCTTCTTGACTAGCAAGGACCCTCTCAATTCGTCTTGTATCTGGACGCAGGATTTTGTACATCCTTGAAACCACAGGAATCGGTGGTAGTATACCATGCTCATCATTACCTCTTCCTCTACATGCTTTGATAAACTGTAGTTGCCGACCTGCTATGTACCAAACGAATTTGGCACTTTGATGATGCCTCTTAAAGGTGAGACTAGCTTTGAGAAGATCCCATGGTTCTAACTCTTTTGAGCTACCTACCCCATTTTTTAGTGAGAATGCCATTAGAGATGCAACTAGCGAGTCGCTTTTAATAGTCGGTGAGATGTCCTTCCATCGTTCATGAACAGGGACGACCTTGGTCAGGTAGTGTTCTTTGCCAGACATCGCCTCCCCCCAAAATGTCCTACATTCATCTATTTCTTGGATGAGACTTGACCGAAAGTCTTTGAACCAGCAGGAAGATGGATCGAATAGTGATGTTATCTGGTTTGCTTGGTCCTCAAAATCGTTCCAATACCTAACAAGGTCTGGATCAAACGTGGTGAGCAGTGGTTTAGCGTATCCAATGCCAGAACACTTTTGGTAATCAGAAAACTCTCTGATCCCGTCTTGTATCCGCTGGTGTATTCTAAGTTTGAGGAAATCGATAATATGGTTCGAGGTAGCTAAAGCCGCAAGGTTGTCGGTTTTATAGGTTGGAGCTTTCAGGAACATTTTGCCACCACACAGCTCTTCCTTGATACGACACCAAATATTGTCGTCAAATTCGAAACCGCTTTTCTCTTGGTCCACGAGCGCACTTAAAAGCATGCTCAGTTTGATGACGATCTCATTTCCGATACTGCCCTCATGATAAGCTAAGCTTTCTTTATAGCTTGTGCAAATGCCCATGAAAGAGGGGTTAAGATGGAAGTCGAAGGCTTTTTCCAAAAACATGTCCAAATAGTGAGGCCTGCCGTATCGGGATGCTAGACTTCCTAACGTCTGAGTGTTGGGCTGGAAGTACTCCTCGAAATTGTGCGGCGAAGGCATGTCAGTGCTCTTGAAATTGTCGACTATGTCTGGATCCCAGCAAACCCAGGCCTTATCTCCGTCATAATCCCCCCCTGAGAGCTTATTTGCTAGTGGCTCGTCGCCTAAAGAAGAGAATACGATGACATTTTTAAAGTGTCGTAGCTCTGGCCTGAACACAGCATTTGCCTTTTGAATATCGCTTGGTAGATGTGCTGGGCAGCGGCCAACAAGCACGTTAAATCCACCAAGGTCATCAAGGGTCTGTTGCCCATCGTCAAATGCCGGTGAAAAGCACAGCTGAACCTCATTTGGCGCCAGGACCCCCTGGAAGTCGATGGTCATCAATGCCGAAGTTGACTTGGCAATCTTGATATGAAGCTTGGTTTCCATATGTTTCCAACGGTCTTTCTGATGATCAAACATCATGCTATTGAGGAACTTGAGCCTGGTTGGTTCAAAACCGCCGTCAGCAAGAAAGCTCATTGTCCCCGGCCAGTTTGAAGGTAAACCTCCCACAAACCATGATGTGTCATCTTGTCTGTCACCAAATTTGGTGTAGGAGGTTTCATGGATCCACTTTCGAAAGACCTCCGGTGTTTCTATGGCTGCTTTGACATTGTCCAAGTCGTTACGAAGGTGCTCGCCTATGCGTTCGGAAAGAATTCTGCGCATGAGCTTTCGATTAACTGCTCGCTCTTCCAAGATTGGAATGAACTGGAGGTTCAGAAAGGCTGGTCCCGTATAACAAGAAACTGAAACCACTTCCAAGGTTCGGTGTCCGGGATCAGACCAGTTACAATCCCATTTTCGCTGCGATGGATATATCTCGATCCAGCGCTCGTCTGGGGAATAAGGACTTAGATCCATCATCCAGAGCCCTTTAGCCCCACCAATCCTAGCTTGAATCGCTGCTGGGAGAAAGTCCAGACCCATGGCATCCCGCACCTCCCTCATAAGCAGCTGAGAAACTTTTCCGATGCCATCGTTCATGGGCGTACCGTTTGGAGATATAACATCTGTATGCATTTTCCGAATAGACCTTTCCGAGAGCAACACAGTAGGGGTTGTTTTGCTTAGGCCTATAAAATGGGTGTGTGGTGTATTAGCAATGATGTCAGTTAAAAGTATACAAAGGGGATTGCGATGTTACCTAACGAAATTCGATGAAATAGCTTAATATAAGGCTGATCTGTGTTGGAATCAAGCTGCAAAAGCCAGTCCAGTACATCGTACCTGTCACAAAATGAATCAACTGACGTGGAAGCTGATGGACGATTGATCAGACTAGCCCTTGCAGGCATATTAGAGCGGATGTTGAATCCTTTCACGTGCTCTGCGAACAGAACAACGTGTTTGCCAGTTTTCCTAGGTGCGACTAAGCCGAGTTTTCCTTTTCTTGATTGTATTTCCTCGATGAAAACTGCTACCCATTCCTGAGTCAGAAATAGATGACGCTCCCGGACTAGCCATCTGGCCAGTGCTCTCTTTTTGTCTTTGTTTTTGAGGATTGTCGCGCATTTATCGCTAAAGAGCAGCTGAAGTTCTGTAAAACGATTGAAACCAAATTTTCGACGAAGTCGAGAGCTTTTTCCAGATACAGGTTTTTCAAGCTCCAGCATTGGCTCTTTGTTTGGATCGTCAAAGTGTAGCCTGGCCTTATACTCTACAGCTCTTTCCGTATCAAGATCTTTTCCATGGCCTTGGTCCCATACTTCTCTATCACACTTTGCTGGCAAAGTTTTATGACGGAAGCAATTGTGCTGCTTCATGGCTTTCCAGAAAACGTCTTGATCCCTCCATTGTGAGAGATACTTCAGGGATATGCCTTCTAAACTCAAAGAACAGTGGCATGCAATACGGCAAACCTCCCATTTGACTATCATTGGTGCGTTCTCCATCTCTGTAGGGCATTTCGCTGGTTTATGATTAGTGTTTGTATGTAACATAGCTGCATTATAAAAGGAAAGGCGTACGCCATATGAAACCGAAAGGTTCTGTCAGTGTGACTCTCTTGGAGATCTTGTCACCTCCTTCTACAGGATGATGAGCTCTTAAGTCACAGTCTCGCATGACCGAAGACCCAGTCAGTTGATCATGTTTGGGATTAGCTGTGTTGTTCCGTGTTTCGGTCTGACCGTAATCTATAAAAAGCTCCTCCATTGCATCTATAATTGAAGATGATGGAGAGATGTCTTCCTCGAGGCTTCTCGGAAGTGGTGACTCGTCAGAGTATGCATGATATCGATTATCATCATCGGGGGTAGATGTTACAAGATGAAGCGAACGCCGATGGTCCTTGTTGAAGCTTATCTTGTTAACGTTAGCTTGCTTCTTGCATGGATTTGAAGAAGACATTCTGCTGTCAGCAGGAATTCCATCGATAGTAGCCATTGCCTGAATCTGTCTCTGGTGCGCTTCCATCTTCTAGATGGAGCTGGAGAATGAAAAAGAATTATTCCATATGCCTTGGTATCATAAGCTCTTACTCTCAATCTATACTAGCATATTGAAAGACTAAAGTAAATACGAGAAAGATTCTCCTGTTAATATATAAGGCGGCTATGCCCCATCCCCTCACGGAAGCTATCTTCACCACGTGTCTGGTGGGCCTCCTGCAGCATTAGTCGTATGACTTTTTGCACCAATGTTCTCCCAACAAACGCCGCTCCAGCATCTGAGTGGCTCTGAGTTAATTACCAACCCAACATTCTTTTTCAGCTTACTACATGCACAAGGTAGGCGGACGTGGGGTTGTTGATACAATAAGTGAAATAATCAGGCCACACTATTGAAATTCTATGAGAGGGCATGGCTGAATGTCGGGACTGTAAAAAGTTTGTCTGCATTAGGAAGAACAATGAGCAGTTTTAAAAATCAGTATCTGCGGGTCATCACCAACCCCAGTAACCTGAAGTTCATTCTTGAGAGTCATCCTCTGATGTATGTCAGGCGACCGTTGGTCACTCGTCAGTTCAGACGGGGACTCGCAAGCCTGACCTCTGGTGTTGGACGGAGATAGAGGGGACGCCCAGCCTGTTGTATCACTCACAGCCATTGGTGGTGGTGGCGCTACCACACCGTGATTTTGGCTGTAGTATTTCCTGCGCCGGTAGATAAGATAACCAATTCCTAACAAAAATACTTTATATAATAGTATAG
>JAAOAY010000551.1:0-43161 GCA_013396255.1 Fusarium sp. NRRL 25303 | reverse complement strand
TCCTAATACCTTATATAAGGGTTTAGTGTTTTCTTATTCCTTTAGAATGGGGAACTTTATTTATAGCCTTAAAAACTGGAGTTGCAGTTGCCTACTGGATTATAACGCACGGCAACTACTCCAAGACAAGTCGACCAACTGTAAGGACCGCATTAAGCTATCCGATGGTAGGTTATATGTAATAGATCTAGATATCTTGACTATTAAGCGTGTTGAGGGTTTCCTTCACGCCACCGAGAACAAGAAACGTTCGTGGATCTCGGATGACCCAACTTAGGATCAACTCAAGGAGATGTACCAGATACTTAAGAAATTAAGGAGCCCATGAATCACAGCCCCAAAATCAACAGTCACATACTACCTCTCCCTTATATACCTTACTAAAGATTCCTCATACAGGACATGCCAACCATTACCTCCAAGGCCCGCCCATCCGGCCGCACTTGTGGGAAGTATGGGTGCTCGGTCATGACTTTGCACTGAGCTGACCTGCCATTTGCCTCGACGCCTTGCTCAAGTTTTGTTGGAAGATCAGCCTTTATTGCTGGGTTCATCTGCATACAGCACCTATAGGTCATACCTTGTAGTGGCTATTGGTAATATGAGCTTAGGGCGGCTTTTTTTTAAAAAGGGTATATGCATCGTTACCTGTTGTGTAATTACCCAATAATAACTCTAAGCTTACTGTCTAATGCTCGCGTTCCTGATCCCGATTCGACTTGGGTTAACAAAAAGGAATATTAAGAAAAATACGGAAATCTCCCACTGTAACCGATTGACATTTGCCTGACCTTCCTCTGCTAGATATACACTGATGGGTTTGTAGTATATCTAGGTGGTGCGCCGATGATGATGACTTCAAGAGATGCCTCAATAACCTAGGCTTCGTCAGAAAGGTTTAAATTTTGCAGATTGTCAAGGCAAACCTGGGTCCTCTCGCTTCCGCCTACAGATATCGCCATCGAAATGCGAAGCGAATGCGTGGTGTCCAGCACGCACGACTTACAGGTTGGCAGCGCATCTATGATAAAGTATTGTCCCCATGCCCCGAGGTCCAACTCGAAGTTCTGTCTATCAACACAGAACCTACCTTGGAGGCTCCAACCTGTCTGTTTGTCCGTTACAGTCTTCCTCACCAGCCCGACTTTGGCTTCTATGCAACTCTCCAACTGCGCTTCGACACTGCGAATGTAGATATTCTCGCTGTTAATAAGCTCTGACGGGGTATGCAAGATTAACTGTATCTCAGTCGGCCTCCCCGGGATCAGTATGGGCGGTGACGGAAGTAATAACTCGAGTTGCAGCGTAGGCTCATACTGAGGTAGACACTCATCAGATCGTGATCTGATCCTCGAAACGGCTTGGCTAGCCATAGCTTTGTATAGCTTTGGAAACAGCTTGCTCGCAGAGAGAGACCCGATATTCGATGATGGTAAGACGGGGATCGAAGGCTCTGACTCGAGGGATATGGCTCGGCGTAGAGTTTTGAGTCTCGATACTCGGCAGAGAAGATGGTGTTTGACGGTTACGATTATGGCGTATTCAACCTTGACTGTATATGCGGATGATGATCTCTCAAGTGATGGCGGTAACTGGCAGAGGCATTGGCAGGTGCTGCTGGGGAGTGTGAAGTCAAATGGGGCATAGTAATCGGCGTTATAATTGTAACTCGGTGGATTAAAGGTCGAGCTTTTCGTGGCGAGTTTGATCTTCTTGGTCTGTTGGAACAGCTACTCTCCTTTTAGCATAAGTCACCGAGTGTCGGATGGGCGAGTTACTGTGTGCACCACATTGTCTGACTCGTTGCATGGGGATCCCGTGTATGTAGAGGACGATGTTGCACCAATTTGACGCTTGTTGGAGTATAAACTTAGTTTACCTATATGCGCCCGCATTCAGCGCCAGTGGCATAGAGTTTATCATGCTGTTGAGAAGACCCACCTTGAAGTTAGGCAGTGATTTCTGATGACTGCTTGAGTCTGTGACCCCAGATGAGCAGCTCTCCCCGTACACAATCGCCCGGCCGGTAGGAGTGTGCATTGGCATTTGCTTCAAGAACTAGCTCAAGGCGCATGGCTTGGGTGATGGGACAGATATCACTGAGTGTAGAATAGCCCTCGGATTGCGAATGACTTGAGAGAAAATGTTGCTCAGTTGTACTGAGCAGGTTCATGGCGGAGGCCCACCACCTACAAGTATAAGCATGCCCTTACATCTAGTGATAGTGATCTCAAGCCTTACGGGACCGGTGGCATCTCAGATGCAGCCGGAACTGAAGCATAAGTCGGAAACCCGGATGAAGAGGACTAAGCATGACATTAAGTTGAACTTTTATGTAACAAAAATGCAAAACGCTCGAATCCTCGGTCAAGGTTCAATCCAACAGACGCACTCTTCCATGTCACGACGTGTGCTTAACAGACAAGCCAGCACCTCTAACTTCCAGTTCTGGTGAAGCACGAACATCAAGCCCAATCAAACGCGTCTAAATTAATAATTCGTATTATCCTCAGTTGAGAATCTCCGTGCACACCATACAACCGGAGAAACAACATCGACGGTTAATCGGATAACTCGGATCAGGCGGCTATGCCGCCTATAACCCCACATGGAACAAAAAGAACAAGTATCCGGCTTCTAGCCGCTGTGTCAGGCCCAAAACACACGGCATCAATTGAAACTCGCATATCATGGCAGAAACCTCGTCCCGAGTCGGCTTTAAGCGGAAGCGCGTCGCCAAGGCATGTCATAAATGCCGGTCTATGAAATCCAAGGCAAGCTTACCCGCTTTATCTTATCTCTTACTTGTTATTGATGTGTTAGTGTGATGGAAAATGGCCTGAGTGCAGTCGCTGTAAGGGCTACGGGTATGATTGTGTCTACGCAGCTGGGGGTCGGGCCAAGAGGCGCCAGGACGCTTCTACTGATGATGGCTCGCTGGACAGTGCTGTTCAAGGACATGGAGATCTGCGTGAAGCGATAAGGCAATACGAGTCGTTGTTGGACATGGTAGTGTCGAAGCTGCCTACGCCACAGCACCAGGAAGACGCATCTTCAGTGTTGGCTTGTATGAAAGCCGCTGACAGAGCATTATCCAACATCGACGCAACGACTCTTACGACAAGGCTCACAGCTAGCTTGACTGGCTCTGATACTCTTTCTTTCCGTCCGCAGGCCAGTCAAGCCGAGAGATATCTTGGCAAAGTGAGCGACGTGTGCTTCTTCAACCTGGTCAAGCGGGTTCTGCAGGCTCAGCCCGGGTCTTTGGACTCTGACCAGCGAGTTGACAGCTACGAGCAAGTCGACGACATTGCGTCTCCGAGTGTGAATGTCATGCCTGGTAGAGTCGTGGAACTGCCGAGTCGTGAGGCGGCGAAGGTATTTGCTGATGTGTACTTTTCTACTGTGCATCTGGCGTTTCCGTTTATTCCGCAGTCGCTGTTTATGAGATCGCTTGATCAGGCGCTGGATTCGTCGGATGACTGTTCTCTGGATAATACCAGACTTGCACTGATATGTAAGTGGTCAAATAGCTTTGTGTCGTTCCTGGTTCCGTTTGACTCATGCTGCGGTTAGATGTCATTTGCGCGATTGGGGCTTATTATACCAGCATACCGGGAGAACAGATCGGAGCAAACAAGTGTCATGAAGTTTACTTCCTTCAAGCACTCTCTCTAGCTCTACCCGCAGGGGCAGACCGATCAATCCACCATGTGTCTCTGCTCTTGGCCCAATGCTTCTACATGTTAGCAGTCTGTCGAACAGACAGGTAGGTCTCATTCCGATGTCGGTCAGCTTATGTTTAACTAACTTGACAGCTGTTGGGCAACACTGGGTCAAACCGTCCGTATGGCCCAGAGCATTGGGTTACACGTAGAGCAGAACGATCCCCAGAGGCTTAAAGGGCCAGGCCGATTACTTGTCGAGCGACGACGGCGGATCTGGTATTGCATATACGTTCTAGATCGCCTGATCTCTTTGCAATTAGGCCGACCTCCAGCGATCCATGAGGATTACTGCCATGTTCCGCTGCCGTCCCGGCTTGGCGACTCGGACATTGATTGGGACGGCGACGAGTTCCCGACAATGTTTGAAGGGCCTTCTGTTGGCGACTACCATCTAGAGGTTATCTCCTTCTCCAAGATCGTCAGCCAGGTCCTGCGAGACCTGTATAGCCCGAGAGCTGGCCAGAACTTGACTAGTGATCTGTTCAATACCAAGGAGCTCGACCTCAAGCTCATACAATGGAAGCAATCGCTGCCAAGAACGTTGCGATTCGACTTGGGACATGCTTTCGACAGGTCCTTCATCTTCAAGCGTCAGGTCAGTATCTGTCAGTATAAATAATCGCTGGTCATCACTAACATACTGAAGCGAAGCATGCTGGCGATCAAGTATCACCATCTTCGAGCTCTCATCCACAGACCATACCTCTGCTACCCAATCATGCGGAATCTCGACGACGAGGCCGACATTGCACTCAGCCAGCCGAACTGGGCCCTTGTCAGCATGTATGAAAAAGTATGCATCGCTGAGGCACGCGAGACAGCACGTCTGCTGCACTGCATCTCGTGTGAGAAGGATTTGGTGCAGGAATTTCCCTGGTGGCAGATGATTTCGTGTTTGATATGCGCAGGGTCCATCTTGGTGGTCTCGAGCATTTTTAGTCAGCAGACGGGCGATGCATTGGAAGGATTTGATGCTGCTGGTATTTCTGATGATGCGGAGACTTGCTTGAGAGTGTTTGAAGCTTTGAGTGTTAACTCGAAGGGTGCGAGGATTGCGAGAGACATGATGGAGGGATTGAAGGAGTGTGGTCTGAGATGGCGTATGTGCACGCCTTTCTTTCTTGGATACATTGCTAATATCAGTAATAGGAGACGCGACCATGGCTTCTGAACCACCTTATGCAGCACTACCAACATCTCATACAGCCTTGGCAACTAGAGGGCACATTCCAAATCTAGATGGGCAGGACGCGTCGTTGTCGGAATTTTCTTTTACCACGCCAAGCGCCTGGCCAGCAGAGATTGTGGATTCCATGGCATGGTCAGTCCAATTCTTTGGCGCCGTTCAGTCGGGAGAGTAAGTATGCATCCAAAGAAGCCGGGATCCTCTCTGCAGCGCTAAAGAAGACGGAGGAGAGTCCCCGTCACCACGTTCTAAATCAACGGGCCAGACAAGAACTCAATATACGACCGTGAAGTCGACGTAGGCGATGGGGTGTTGAGATGTATTATGCATCTCGAATGAGGCTTATTGAAGTGGCTGCAACGCGTAGTGTTTTTACGCGTTTCGTGATGGCGCGACGCGACATCCTGCGGTGGGGATATTGCAGCCGTCACTCCAATTAGCGAGCTCCAAGCTCTAGATTATCAGAAGTTACAGGGTAGACAGATCATTAAATCAGGTTACCAGCAAGCTTCAGTCAAACACAAATGATATTTCATTACCGCCTCCATACGGAGTATATGCTTGTAATATAAATGTATTATAATTATTATTTATTTGCTGCTGCCCTTAGCTCCAGATAGTTTGAATGTTGACTGCATCTATTCAGTTATATCGCTGTTTCACTACCCTTCCGACCTATCTCGACTAGCCAAAGCTCGACAACTACCGTGTAAATGACAAGCTTGATTGCATCACGCATGGAATTCACACCGCTACAGCAGCACGCAATAACCATAATCCTGTTTTCGCACACTTGACAGCTCGGCAATGCCAGTCAAACACCTCGTGGCCATCCCACAAGCTGAAAATGATGCAATCCCCATTCGTAGCGCATGCGGCTGAAGAGTCCAGACCAGGGAAATAGTGACAAAGACGTAATCCCAGCGGAGATCATACGTTGCACAATTATGATCGAAGATGCAGCTCCGAAATGAGCGGAGCTAGAGAATGTGGATGACGGAATGGCGTACAGCTCTTGGCCCAACTCGGTAAGGTCGACAGGGATCTCGTTGTCCAAAGCTGGGAAACCCAGGCGTCAATCATCGATTTGGCTGCACCCCACACGATCTGTTAGTTCCCGTGGCGGTCATAATGATGTCGACGACGTAGGCAAATCGAGCTGTCCCTGCTTGGGGAACAAGTGAAGTGGTATATGAGAGCGGTGAAAGGTCTCACTTGGTAGAGCTCATCATCAAACGCTCAATACTCACTCAATAACAAAACACCATCTAATAATTCACTTTTGATACCCGTACCCTAAAAATAAACACTGCACAACATTTACAATGAGTAGTCTGGGCGCAAAGATCAAGGACATCCTCCACTCCGACAAGGACACCACCACAGAGACATCTCACCATCCCCCAGGATCATTCCCCACAGAAGAGATGGAGCCTAGCGAAACTCACGAAGGATACTCCAAGGGATATGAGCACAACAAGCTTCACAAGGCCGACGACCCTCGAGGCCATGCACACAAAGACTCTGGCGTCGGGTTCACCGAGCCCAACGATCCTACCTCCTATAAGCCCTCCGACGAACCCATCTCCGAGCGACGCGATGATCCTCTAGACAGAACCACCGACACTACTACAACTGCTGGCACTACGACTGCTGGCACTACGACTGCTGGCACTACAACTGCTGGTACTACAACTGCTGGCACTACAACCGCTGGTACTGCAGCTACAGGTGCTACAGCTGCTGGTGGTCTGGGCGACACCAGCAAGATCCCCGCTACGGAGGGCGCCACTGGCGCTACTGCACCCTCTACCCAAGACCATCCCTACTGGGGAGATCTCCCTAGCGGAGGCGTTCACAACACTGTCATCGGCCACGGCAGCCCTGAAGATGAGAACGCACGTCACCGAGCCGTCCATTCTGGCGCGACGGAACCAACTCGAACGGCTGGTACTCTCGAAAGCGGGACATTCCTCCACCGACACGATCGCGACACCACATCCTCTACTACCAACCCCACCGACGCTCAGCGATCTACTCAAGAGAACCCCAGCCAAACATCCGGCTCCCGCTTCAACGAGGGCCTAGCTGGCGCTGGAGCCGCTGGCGCTGGTGCCCTGGGCGCCCATGAGCTCGAAAAGCGCCGTCACGCCGATGATACCCAAACACCTAGCAAGGCTGACCAAACCACCGATAAGACTCACGACGAGCACAAGGGCCGATCATTCCCTCTCCTCGGAAAGGACCATAAGGAAAAGGAGACTCACCACAAGGACAAGGAGACGCACCACAAGGAGGACAAGCACGCTAAAGAACCCAAGGAGAGCAAGCTCGGCGCTCTCTTCCATCGCAAGGATAAGACTGAGACGGAGGCCAAGGCTGAGCAGGAGGCCGATCAAGAGAAGCATGGTCACTCCAAGCCTGCTCTTGCTGCTGCTGGAGCTGCGTGGGGTGCGAGCTCTGCTGGGAAGGGCCATGATGACAAGACTCAGCGTGACGTGACTGATTCTTCCGGTACTCGAGGTGCGACGCAGTATCCTGCTTCTGGACTCGACTCTACCAGAGACTATAGCACGCAGCCTACTGGTACTACACAACAGCCTCATCAGCAAGATAGCTCTCACCGAGGCGCTGGTCTCGCGACTGGTGCTGCTGCTGGTATTGGCGCTGGCGCTTTGGCATCGCATTATGCTCAGCGCTCTGATAATGACCGAACTGGCACTGGTTATGACTCTCAGAGCTACGACCCTTCTAGCACTTCTACCAGAGATCCTACCTCTCAGACCTACCAGCAACAGGGCTCTCACGGCGATCACAGCCTCGCCAAGGGCACTGCAGCTGGTCTAGGCGCGAGTACACTTGCATCTCACTCGGGCCAGCACTCTAGCTCCAACCAGCCTTCAACCCTGGGCTCCTCCTCGGCATACGGTGCCCAGCCAGATCAACTCGCCAACTATTCTCACAAAGATCCCGTTGGTCAGACTTCCCAGCATGACTCTCATCGCGGCGCAGGACTAGCTGCTGGTACTGCTGCTGGTCTAGGTGCAGGTGCTCTTGCTTCCCGATCTGGTCGTGAGCACGAGACGACTGGTCAGCATACCGGCCTTGACTCAAACCGAGGTCTGGAGTCGCAGGGCAACCAGTCTGCTTATAGCTCTACCAACCCTACATCTCAGTATGAGCAGCATGATTCCCACCGTGGTGCAGGCCTCGCTGCCGGTACTGCCACTGGGCTAAGTGCTGGTGCCTTGGCCTCTCGATCTGGACGTGAACATGAGACTACTGGTCCATCGGGACTTGACTCTAACAGAGGCTTAGAGTCGCAGACTACTCAACCTGGATACAGCTCTACAAACCCTACCTCCCAGTACCAGCAGGACAACTCCCATCACGGTGCTGGTCTAGCCACAGGAGCTGCCGCGGGCCTTGGCGCTGGAGCGTTGGCCTCTCGATCCGGTCGTGATCATCACTCTGATCAACCCACTGGCCTTGACTCCAGCCGAGGTCTTGAGTCTCAGACCACTCAGCCAACATCTACTTCTACCCGCGACCCTACTTCTCAGTCCTACCAACAGGAGGGCTCTCACCGAGGAGCTGGACTAGCTACCGGTGCTGCTGCAGGTCTCGGAGCTGGAGCTCTGGCTTCGCATGAGTCTAACAAGCGTGACGAGGATCGATACCTGAGCAATGATGGTTCCCGCACAGCTCAGCCTGGTACCACTGGCACTACCGGTACCGGAGCTGGCCTTGGCACTTCCTCCTCTGCCTTCGACAGTTCTCACAATGAGCCCTCACGCAAGTCCGAGCACTCCCAGCGCTCAACCGGCTCTCACCACTCCACACTCGCGGAGAACGCCAACGCTGGAAAGTACAACACTCTCGCATCCGGAACTCCCTCCGGCGTCGCCTACGATGACGATCTTTCCACCAGCCGCTCCACCCAGCAGCCTACATCTGAGAAGAAGGATGATAGCCACTTCGGTGCCAAGGCAGCTGGTCTAGGAGCCGCCGCTGCTGGAGCTGGTACTGCAGCTGCTTTGTCTCGCAACAAGGACGAGGGGCCTGTCGAGGACAAGATTCGCGTCGAGCCTCAGACTGAGCGTAAGCTTGACCAGACTGAGTCTCACAAGCCTATTACTGGTGCTGTTGCGCCGCAGGTGGGAACGAACAAGCCTGTTATTCACAAGTGTCAGAAGTGTGGTGAGGATAATGACATTAGCAAGTACTTTACTTCTAACTCTGGAAAGATCTAAGGATTGGGATGGGTATATAGGATGAGCATACGATTATGAGGCATGTTTATATTTAGCTAGTTATGGAGTTCAGTAATACGATGATTCCAACTTGTTTTACATTTAATCTATCATATGTTTCCGTATACCCGTGAGGCAATTTCAATATCGTGATAACTCGATAAATAAACCGCAGCTCTATATCTACCAAGCCAGCTGTTCAGCGTCCTTCCCGCAAGCCAACCCCGAACAAAATCCCATATCACTCTCCGTACCACGAGAAGCATCAGATGGCACATGCTGCGCCGGGTTGATCTCCTTCCCAGCTGCCTTCTCCAACTTATAATGGCCATTCAAAATACCTCTAACGCGATGCTGAAAGTAAAGAGGACCTTGCTCCATCTTAGGATGCATCTCCCCATTAACAAACACGCCAGCGTTGAGGTTCTTCTGTGCATTATTGCAGAGCCATTTATCCTCAGCCAAAATTCTCTTGAACATTGCATCAATTGTCTGGAAGCCTTCATCAGTGGCATTTTTATGTCGGTAGACTTCGTACTCCATGGAGCAGTGGCCAGGCGAAGTAGGAACGCATCGCATCATGTAGAAGAAGTTGGGGCTGAAATGTTAGTTGAGTAAGGGTATGTGAAGGGGAGACTTACGATACGGTCATGCAAGCGTTGGGGAAGTAATAGTTGCTCACAATCTTGAGACCTTGTTCTTCCATCTCGGGTTTAGTGTTGGCAAAGTGTTCAATATTACCGCCCTTCGTATCGACTCGATATGCGGATAGATCAGCAACATCAGCAGCATCTGGATGGGCGGTCTTGCAGTGATAACATTCGTTGTAGTTATCAGCCAATGTCTTCCAGTTGTAGTCACCGCTCATGCCCCAGGTATGATCGAAATGATAGTCCTCAAAATTGAAGCCCTCATGTCTTGCCATCTGATCAATGTTCTTGAACTCAGTTGAGAAGTCCTCAGGCGTTTTTGAAGAGTCGAGGTTGACCCAAATGAAGCCTTTGGCATCAACGTGAACGTGGACAGGTAGAAGACTGTTTTTGGTCTTGTCGAAGCCTTTCATGCCATCATATCCAGGCGCCTTGGCGAGTTGACCATTAAGACCGTATGACCAACCATGGTATTTGCAAGAGAGGATACTTGACTTTCCCTTATCTTCCGTCATGATAGGAAAAGCCCGATGTCTACAGATATTGTGGAAGCCATTGATCTGCCCCTGCTTATTCTTCACAAGAAAGAACTGAAAGCCTGCTTGCTCAAACTTGACCCATGAGCCTGGCTCTGTGAATCTGAGCTTGTGAGTAGTAAGGATCCATTTCTTGGCAAAGATGGCCCGCCGTTCAAGCTCGTATACTTCTGGGGATCTATACCAAGAAGCGGGTAAAGCTCGTGCTGTGGAAGTGGTGTCTTTGAGAAATGCGGGGACGGAATCTTTATGGGGTCGGGATTGTGAGAGATACCTCGCTAGCAAGGATATGAGCGCTGCAACGCCAGCGGCCGAGAATAGATAGTGGATGAAAGAGGGAGAAACGTATATGGACATGTTTGCAAGGGTTAGAGAAGGTTAAGCGTTAAGTTGTCGTTGTATTCACAGTCATGGGGAGGGTCTTTATGGACATGGTCTGAAACTATTCTACGTGGCTGACTTCATGTGATGGCTATTTGAATATCTTAGACTAGGACTCAGACCGCTGGGAAGAATAGGCCGGGGAGCTAGATTCCGAGTCCGCCGTCAGGTGGTTGTAGCGGGGTGACGAGACAGTCGGTGCAGGCACGGGAAGAATCCGTGTTCGGTCCGTTTCCGACTTCGGGAATGAGGCTTATCATGATAAACACGGAAACTAACCCAAACCAAACAACAATTCAAATAAGACACTCCAAAGCACAACAGGAAATATTGAGATACATGAGTTATTTGATGAAGATATACTGATAAGCTGAAGAGGCATGTTCTATGGAATCTCAATGGCAAGGCTCACATTTGTGGACATTACTCCGTGATAGGGACATAGCATAGGAACTACTCATCACACAATTATTACCAAATGCATCGAAACAAACGTAAACAGGTCCTGTCTGGAACAGTCTCGCCAAGGGCTGTCCCAGTCATACTTCGCCCTAAACAAACACACTCAACCTAATCATCTTGGCCATATCAAAACACCTTCCCCTATTGGTGCCCATATCTCGCATCCCTTCACCCCGCCTTCTCATGATAGCGCTACCGTCCCAGTTTGTGGGGTAGCGCGTATCAATTTCCACTGAAGCTTTGATAACCGAGGGGCCAAGCCTGGAGAATTATCATGGAGAATTACCGATTCAGGTTTAAAAGCGACATCCGTCTCCATGTTTGACGCAAGATCTTGCATAGTATCATCTACATCGTCTGATTTGAGAATTTGTTACAATGTCGAATATTGAGGCTTCAGGTTCTGTTAAGGAGAGTCGTGATCAGGAGAAGGACGTCATGGCTGCTGATGATGTGTCGTATCATGTGAGCACTGTCAATGAACTAGGCAATGTTGTTGATCCTGTTCTGTCGGCTAAGATCAATCTTGTCAACGAGGTGAGACCATAAAGGGGCGGTGGGTGTTGATCATACTGACTTTTTAGACCATCAACGAAATCGGATGGACCAATTTCCATCTCAAGCTATGCTGTCTCACAGGCTTTGGCTTCGCAGCTGACTCCCTGGTAGCTTTTCTCCAGAGCGTTGCAGCCGGTCAAGCCTACCTTGAGATCGGTCACGGAGGCTATCCTACTGGTTCAACTATGGCTCTGTATGCGGGACTCCAGATGGGAGCTCTCTTCTGGGGTTTCGGTGCTGATATCATTGGTCGAAGAATCGCCTTCAACACTACTCTCTTCATAGCTGCTATTGCTACCATCGTCGCAGGAGCTGGTCCCAGTTGGGTCGCCTTCTGTGTCTTCGTTGCCTTTCTTGGCTTTGGAGCAGGTGGTAATCTTGTCTTGGACCCAACTGTCATGCTGGAGTTTGTCCCTGCGAAACAGCAGTGGGTCATTACTGCTATGGCTGGATGGTGGGGTGTTGGTCAGGCCAGCGCTGGCTTCATCGCCTGGGGCTACTACTGTAAGCTACCTCTTTCGTGTGACCTCCATGAGATTATCAACTAACTCGACATCTTTACAGCTCGAAACGATTGGACTTGCGTTGCTACGGCCGAGACATGCACATGGCACAACAACAAATCTTGGAGACTCATCATGTTTACCGGCGGAGCCCTCATGTTCGTCATGTCCGCCCTGCGTATTCTCATCATCCGACTCCCTGAGACTCCAAAGTTCTTGGTCACCAACGGCAAAGAGGAGGAACTTGTTGCTGTGCTTCAGAAGCTTGCCAGAACCTACAAGCGACCTTGCTCATTGACGCTTGAGGGTCTTCAGGCTTGTGGCACAGCTCATATTCCCGAGCACGGTGGTAGCAAGGGATTGGCTGTTCGTGGCTTGGGCAAGAGTCTCGTTGGCCATGTCAAGGGACTCTTTTCGACCAAGAAGCTTGCTCTGTCGACTTGTCTCATCTGGTTGTCTTGGACTTTGATCGGTCTTGGATATCCTCTGTTCTTCCTTTACCTCCCGTGAGCCCTACCAAGCCCAACATACTAGAGCGATCCAGAATAACAGATGCAGATCCCTTCTCAGCAGCCGCCTTCCCGACTACCAGCCCTCCTTCACCGAGACTTGGCGCGATTACACCATCACTAACGTCTGCGCCATCTTCGGTCCTCTTATTGCCGCTGGTCTTGCTGAAGTGAGCTTCCTTGGACGACGATACACGATGGCCATTGGAGCTATAATCACCGCCATCTTCTTCTTCTGCTACACCATCATCAAGACTCCTGCTCACAATCTTGCCATCAGCAGCTGCATCTGTAAGTTCACCCTATCTATCATGTTTTTCGTACTGACAGGTCTCAGCTGTTTGCATCAACCTCTACTACAGTACACTCTACGCATACACTGCTGAGGTGTTCCCGTCTGAGCACCGAACTACAGGCAATGGTATCGCGGTCTCGCTCAACCGTATCATGGGTCTTCTTTCTGCTGTCATTGCGGTGACTGCTGATACTACTACTATAGCACCATTGTACATCTCTGGGGCCTTGTTCTTTGTCATGGCTATCGTTTCTGTTGTTCTCCCATTCGAGCCATATGGCCGAAGTGCATCTTAGGGAAGGGGGCTCATAAGCTGCCATGAGAGCTTCAAACCTCCAGTATACATCGCGTCAGTGTATTATTCAGTAGTCGATATAATTCTTTATCACTTTGACTGTTTTCATTATGCCCTGACATTTAAAATTGATTCATGTCCCACCAGTCCATGTTCATACTAAAGTTCTCGCCCATCGGTCCAAGATTCTCCCAGGGTCCCCATGCCAAATCATGTGTAGTCACATGCTCATTACTGACCCCATGCTGTACCGTAATCTCCCCATTCTCCACTGTCTCTTGTGGGTTTGCATCTGTTCTTTCAGATATCCAAGCTGGAGGTGAGGCGTATTGAGCTGTTGACTCTCGCATATCTGTTGGCGGTGAACTTGTCTCAGACCTTGGAAGGCCATCTTCGTCCTGAGTGGCTGCATGACCGCCCCAAACATCTCGACCGTGGACGCTCTGGTCATGGTAGTTGGGGAATTGCGGTGCAGCTACGTCTAGCAAGACCCAGATGAGAGATGTTCTGACAACGGCTGGGGACGATCTGTCAGTTGCCATCTGGGTTGATCGCTCAGTGGACTCGATGAACTGATCTAGAGTATGCTCCTGACATAGATGTTAGTGATCAAGGAAATGCATCCATTGAGCGGGGGACATACTATTGTCTTGCATACTGGCCAACATGTAGCCATGTCTCTCACGAGATTCCTGCAAACCTCAAGATTTCTCACAGAAGATGCCTGCAGCTGACTATCATTTGTTCTAGTCCAGTATAGATGCAATGTACTGGCTATCGCTGCTGCCTGAGCAAAGAAGGGATCAGCCAGTCGCAGATTCTTCTCCTCCGCCGTCCGAATCAACCTCGATACCCAAGTACAATGTCTCAGGGCTTTCAGATAAGATGCTCTCCAGAACGAGTCGCCTCCAAGTCTACTCTTTGGTGTTTCAGCCATGACGGTATACAGAGATGGGTGATTGAGGACGCAATGAATGGTATGGTAGGTCATCTGAACCCTGAGCCACGGCAGCCAATCCATACGATTATTCTCTACCTCCAAAGGTGAAATCTCTGGGAACTTGGCTGCGTTATAGCTTATAGAGATTGGCCAGATCATCTCAACCTCCAGCATCCGCGAACAAAGCTTGGTGTAGTCAGAATCTGGATGCCAGGGACGTTTGGCTAAGCCTTCGAAGCACTTTGCGACGTAGAGTCTGACATCACTCCAAAGCTCGCAAATCTTTAGGGACTGGGACCATACATCAACGAGAGTTTCCCGTAAGCCCGAGTGGGTAGCCTTCGGAGCTGCAATGCAGCTTCCAAGAGAATCTCGGGTTTCGATCGTGAGCATTTGAGGCGCGTCGATACTTGTTGGTATAGATGGCAATAGCACTGGTTTGCCGCAAGAAGAGCTTAGGTACTGAATACTCCAGAATAATCGGGACTTCTCTTGTGAGACTGCTGAGCCACTTAGATTGCGCTCACTGCCGGGGAGAAGCTGGATCATATTCTGAACAGTTGCTATGTCGAAGCCAGCCATGGGTATGTTGCCCACTTCTGCGTGTTAGCAGAATTTGTACAAAGGGAATAGAAATTGGCTCACAAATGAAGTTGTAATACGCTAGTAGACACAGCGCCTGGGCACACCTGATGGTCACTCTGCCCTCCGCAATCTTAAGCATAACACCTCTTCGGGCAGTTTTGCTATAAGAGTCAGGGCTTTGAAGGTTATCCATAGGCGCATCATCCGTATTGTAAGTCATACTTAGGGCCAATATGGCATATATCAGTTCTTCGGATGTATCGGAAGGTAACAGCGGACGCTCGCCAAAAAGCCAAAGAGGTTGCCGATGGATATGGCGAAAGTAAAAGTCAATAGCCCTTGTAGTAACTTCTGTTGATATTGACGATCTGTCCTTCATTAGCACGTACCAGTATGGCCTGAGGGAGGAACTTACATTAATGGAAGGGTCGTGTGGGGCGAGGTTGATGAGAATGATGAGATACGGTTGTTCCTGTCTGACGTCGATGTTGGTGTAGTTTCTTGCATTGATGGAGGACTACGTATCGTCAGTTTATAAGGCCCCGATGAATCAGCTAGAGTAAGGTACTATTCAACATACACAACTTTACTTATTAAGTTATCCAACTTATCCTCAAGTTGTTCAAGTCGACTGGACTGCAGCTCTTAGTAAGAGGTATTAGAATTCAGATGAGTAGCCTTACCATGCGATTCTCCAGCCTACTCGTGGTATCATGATTGATAGGATTGGTTTCGGTGAACGAGCATTGTTGGCGAAGACGTGTACATGCTGAACATCGCGGTCTTTCACCTGGGCAACGGATCTTCTTGCGGCTGTAAGGTCATCAGCAATCATATCTGTCAATTTGGGGACAAATGTACCGGCAATTATCACAAGCTTGGGCAACGCGTCGATATTGTCTTGATCTTGGGGCACTCATGATGTGTGTTTATTGACGTGATGGATATGGCTGTTGCAGAGACTTGAGGGCGGTTGGTGCATTCAGAGTTGGTGCAGAGTATTATGTATGCTTCGCGTCTGGCTACAGAGCATGGGCATTGAGTCAAAAGTGCGGGGGTAAAAAAAGCCACTGAGAGCAGGGAGCTCGCAACTGGCTCGGCCTGCTTTAAAATTCCGGGTCTTGTCTTATCGGCCACCTAATTTTGCGATAAGAGACAGTGGCTTACAACAGCGAATACCTTCTTTCTAATGGGCTTAATTGAGGAGAAGTAACTGTGCTACGCGTTGAACTCTCTCGTGCGACTGTCGCGTCGCTCAAATTTTGATTTTACTTGTTGAGTTGAGACAATAGTTGACGTTCCTAATTGGTTTCAATGGACAAAGACCAAACCATCTTCTTTGTGGAATAAAATCGTCACACGGTACCACATCATTAAATACTAAATAGCATGAGTTGTTCATTTCTCACGATCTTGTAATAACAGTCTGAAAATTTGGATATAACGATGATATCTAATTAATGCTGTCTAAATGCTCTGCTTCTACAACTTGCTGTCTGCCCCTACCCTAGGGATGCCAAAGTTGGAGATATCCTCCTTTGTCTCACCATCAATCGCAAGCTCTGCCAAAACACGACCAATCGCTGGAGCAAACTTGAACGCATGGCCTCCACCCAAGCCGATGATAACATTAGGATGATTCT
The DNA here is from genome assembly GCA_013396255.1 of Fusarium sp. NRRL 25303. Taxonomy (NCBI): domain Eukaryota; kingdom Fungi; phylum Ascomycota; class Sordariomycetes; order Hypocreales; family Nectriaceae; genus Fusarium; species Fusarium sp. NRRL 25303. Next base: position 26,637 of record JAAOAY010000551.1, on the reverse strand, counting down.
TCAAAGGGCTGATGACAAATTGACGATCGGGCGTGATGGCATATTGACAAGTGACTGTTCGAATCGCCTGGCCCTTGTTAGGTATCAGACCGCCCATAAAAGAGGTCAATTCGCTAAACAAATCGTCAGATGGGACAAAGGTGCGTTCTTCGGGCGTCATGAAGTTGTTGGATGTATCGCGGCCTGCCTTGATTGTTGGCTCGCCGTAGCTGGGGAACCCGTAGAAATATCTGTTGCCAGCCCAGATCCACACAGGAAACTTTGCATCGTCAAATGGGGTGATGTCGGTCGGTTTGTAGTAGGTGACCTGTTCTTGCATGACCTGGAGCGGTATGTTTGTTCCAAGCGGAGTGATCAGCTTGTTGGTCCACGCGTCGCACGCCAAGATAACTTTGTCGGCGTGGAATTGCCCTCGAGATGTCTTGATAGTCATGCCCTTGCCGTTTGAATCTGGGACCAGTGCTTCTACACGCGTCTTCTCCTTCAAAACAGCGCCATTGGCACGAGCTTGATACTGCATGGCTGCCACAGACTTGGACGCATGTACGATTCCCGAGTCGGCAGTGTAAATTGTCTGAACTCCTTCCGCAATGTCAAAAGAAGGCCAGCGCTTCTTGACTTCTTGAGAGCTAAGGACCTCATAGGGGATGTTATTTGCGTCAAGACTTCTCATGAACTCAGAAGCACTCATGCTCTTCTCGAATTTGTTCAGAGATGCTCCGTCATCGGCCAGTTTGGGGAAGAAGACCACGCCGCCAGTGATGATGAGCATTTGAAGACCACTTCGACGTTCAAGCTCAGCCCAGTCCTTGTAAGCTGCACGGGCTAGAGCCACATAGTCTGGTGATCTATAAGAGGTTCTAACAATACGTGATGTGTCGTGTGAAGATCCGTAGATGTTGCCAAAGTCATATTGCTCGAAGCCAATCACCGTAGCTCCTTTGATAGCGGCTTGATAGGCTGCTGCGCTACCGAGAGCACCGAGGCCAACTACGGCCACTTGGAAGTTGCTGTTTGACATTGTGCAGAGTCCGAAAAGAGGCCGTGATTAGGAGACAACTGAGATATTGTTCAGGGATAAAAGGAAGTTGAATTGGCTTGTTAATATTATACTCTCGTCACAACGCACTTCCTTATAATCGCGTCTAGGCCGATATAGCTTGAACTTTATCTTATCTTATCAAGCTAGTTCCCCGAGTTTGCGGGGTACATCGGATCATGAGATAAGTTGCCCGTACCCACTTGAGTGTTCACGGATTTTCCGTGCCCACCACGGATTCTCACGGATTCTTCAGCCGAGAGTCTGCAGGTCTGGGCCAACAAGACATCTCCGTTAGCAATAAGCCTGTGACTATCGCCAATACAGAGGAGGCTCCAGCAACTATGGCAAGAAGATGCTTCCGTACGTTTGACATACACTTCTCTGTTTTTGGAAAATGATGAGAATAGCCACGATTCGACTCTAAGTGACCAGTGCGTAGCGTGCCCGGATGGTCCTCCAGCGCCACTAACTGGGGAGACAGGTCCTGGGTTTTGAGACTCTCAAAATTCATACACGAGACAAGATCCCTTCTTTGTCAAACCTCCTTCGAAAGGACACATGAGCCGATGAAACTCCCGATGCATTACGGCAGCGACACCCTCTGGATATAAAACGGCAATAAGAGTCTACATATTTGGCGGCAACGGCACCTTGTGCGGCAACAACACCAGGTAACACAGCGGCAGCGATACAATTGGGCGCCGCGGTCGATGTTTTCTCAAGTGTAAAGAGGGGTTAAGCGTTACACGATGACGAGCCGAGGGAGCGTGAACATTATTTCTGTCAGCATCTTGGAGGAGTTGTCTTGTAAATATTCCAGCCTTCAACCCAGTCCCAAGTGTTCTATTCAAATAAAGCTATCCTCACCGTTCTTCTTCGACTAAGACATTCATAATTGCATTATTCTACATCTATTCCTTTGTCAAGCACTTTCATTATGGGCATAAACTCGTCAAACCCAGCTCATGAACCCGCGATCATCCCGCCGCAGACAATGGATAATAAACCAGTCTTGGACCAAAAGCCCACTGCAGACAAAGTGGTAAACGGATCTACCTCTCATGCGAATGGCGTCCATGAAACGTTCACTTGCAAGGATGCTCCAGTCGAGAACCAACGGCCTCTCAAGGTCCGTGTAATTGGCGCTGGGTACTCAGGCGTCTACCTCGGCATCAGAATCCCCCAGCGTCTGCGCAACATCGATCTCAAGATCTATGAGAAGAATGAAGGTATTGGAGGAACGTGGTGGGAGAATCGGTATCCAGGTTGTGCCTGCGATATTCCTTGTAAGCAAGAGAACTTCATATGAGATTGAAAGTTGTTGACATACATGCCTGTAGCCCATTCTTATCAGTACACCTTTGCCCCAAACAAGGCTTGGTCAGGATTTTATGCCCCTGCACACGAAATTTGCGCCTACATCGATGGCGTGGCAGAGAAATACGGCGCCAAGCGCTTCATCCATCTCGGACACAGAGTGACCAGCGCAACTTGGAATGATACTGCCAAGAAATGGTACTTCTTACATAGCCTCATCTCGACCAAACGCTGACATCATCAGGCACGTCACTGTTGAGACCAACGCTGGAGAGAGCTTCGCCGAGGAAGTAGATGTCGTTATTGCAGCTAGAGGTAACCTCAACACAATCTCCTGGCCGGACATTCCTGGCTTTGATACCTTCAAGGGCAAGAAGATGCATTCGGCAGCCTGGGACCAAGAATATGACTTCAAAAACAAGAATATCGGTGTCATCGGTGGTGGATCCAGCTCGATCCAGATAGTGCCGGAGCTGCAAAAGGTGGAGGGTGCCAAGTTGAACTGCTTCGTGCGTAGCAAGGTCTGGATATCAAACCGCTTCGGCGATGTGACGATGAAGCAATTGGGATGGGATCCTTCTGATATTGAGTGTAAGTCCTCGAGACTGACTCCAGCGAAACTGCATTGTCTAACATGGTAACAGTCTCGGCTGCTCGTCTGGCAGAATTCGTCAAGAGTGATGATGAATACCTCCGCTTTCGCAAGCGCATCGAGGACGACGGCAACTTGGTTCATCTCTCAACACTTCGAGGCTCAGACATGCAGAAAGAGTTCGTGGCAATGTTTTCAAAAATCACCAATGATGTTCTAGCTTCACGACCCGATCTTCTTGAATCGTTCTCACCAGGCTTTGGTGTTGGATGTCGCCGCCTGACACCGGGACCAGGCTATCTCGAGGCATTGTCCCAGCCCAACGTCACCTTCATCACCCAAGGTATCGAGAGTATCAACGAGAGGGGCCTGAAGCTCAGTGGACCCGAAGGCCGACAAGTTGACGTCGATGTGTTGGTCTGCGCAACGGGCTTCCAGACTAACTACACCCCTCCTTTCCCTGTCATCGGCAAACATGGAGTAACGTTGAAGGAGAAGTTTGACCCGTTCCCTGCAACCTATCTCACTATGACTGTGGATGGCTTCCCAAACTACTTCATGATGCTGGGCCCCAACTCAGCCATTGGCGCCGGCTCCTTGACTTGTCTGCTTGAGGCAGAGGGCGATTACATCGTCAAGTGCATCCGCAAGCTCCAGAAAGAAGATTACGTGACCATGACACCCAAGGCATCACGTGTCCAAGACTTTGCAGACTACATTGGCGAGTACTTCAAGAAGACAGTTTACATGGACGACTGTAAATCTTGGTATAAAATTGGGGGCGGACATGGCGACAAGATCTCAGCTCTTTGGCCCGGAAGTGTCATGCATGCACTAGAGGCACTGAGGGCACCGAGATGGGAGGACTTTGAGTTTGAGGAGATGCATGAGAATAGACTTAGATGGTTGGGCAACGGGTGGAGTATGTGCGTTATGGAGGAGGAGGAGCAGGGCGATCCGAGTTGGTATGTTAACCCGGATGTAGTAGATGTACCGCCGGAAGGGAAGCCAGAGAGAGATCCCAAGTACCTGGCCAGGCCATTCTCATACTGAGAGATTTGACCTTTTCTCAACAAATTCACATCTTCATTTGAACAAGAAACTTTTGCATACATGCATCCTTGCTCAAAAAGATGATCTTCGTTTCTTGCATCTATCTTATCAGTGTAAAATTTCATGGGTAAAATGCTGGAAGTAAAATAACCATTGCCGGATTGAGGAAATCGTCTATCAACTCCATATCAGTGATTTACATCTCAGTCAACCTTTGAGTCATTGTATAGTTTCTCCAGCGGTCCTACAACGCACTGATAAAACTCTGCTCTGAAGTCCTTTCTCGTAAAATCAGGAGGTGAATGGAAGCCACATCGTAAACATCGATCTACCACTGCATTCCACTCAAGTGCATTGTTGAGTGCAACAGCCTTTGAAAGTCTCTCCGCTGTGTTGAAGTCCGTCAATTCCTCCGTGATCCTATGGTCGTCAACTTCTTCTTGTGCCTCTAGCGTTGCTACAGTAGAGAGCTCAACCAAAGTCGCCCCGAGTCGAAATATCGCTTCATTTCGAATGACCATCTGGCGAGTAGTAGTCTTGTTAGGTTGAGATCCTTTAACGATGGTAGATGAGGGGAAATTCTGCATGACGAAGGTGCAGTCTTTAAAAGACATCTTTGAGTTCCTTGGCAAGATATGTATATCGTCGGTAGACCACCAATCTCCCAGCCATGCAGTTGCGTGTAGTTGAAGAAGGGAGGAAGCTAACAGGAGGGCCAACTCGTATCTGTCGGTTACCGCGCTACCAAGGGTATAGTGCGTACCCAGTTGACCCTTGTTCGAGAGCAAATTGTAAAGAGTGATTGTGTTCCTCGGTCGGTCGGAAATCAGACGACGCTCCGGAATATAAATGTAATGCTTGTGCTCTTCCTGAAGTATATATCCTATGCAATGAACTGCAAGCTGGCAGGAAGGTCGCGTGAGCTCCTTGCAGAGGTCCTTGATATGCTTCTCCACTTTGAGATTAGGTGAAGCAATTGTACCTACTGATGCAAAAGAAACACCACCGGGAGGTCGAGAGAGATTTACTGGGAGACTTTCACTCTCAACTGCTTCAAACTCCGCATTCTTCCAGACAGAACTTTCAACAGATTGCCCGTTGCCAACTGTTTCAGGCATCTTGAATGACAACTTGAACCTATGAGATCCTTTCTTTCCAGTCGCTCGATCTTCGAGCTGGAAATGTATCATGTGAGCATTCGCGCAGCAGCAAAGCCAGTCCGAACAAAGGGCGCTGTGTAGACTCATAGCCGCCTGCCTGATAGAATCCCAGTAATTTAGATCTACCTTCTTCGGCTGAGAAGGTACTGTCTGTGCTTGCATCAATATCCCTGGTGTCATTTGCTCCAACTTTGTGTTGTACTTTTCGATATCTTCGAGTAGTTGCTTGTGCTTGCTGTGTTTTATGCATTTCTTAATCTTATGCCAGGTTTTCTGGTTCTCGTATTCCGTCGTCTCGTACCATTGCTAGGATATCTGTCAGTAAGTCTGTTACAAGATATAGATGTCAATTCATAACCTGTGGCTTGCTCATGCCCACTACTTTCCCCAACTTTTCAAGCTTCTCCTGGATTTGTTTTATTATCTCGGTGTATGCATAATAGCGATATCCTAGCTTCTCTCTAAGCCTCTTCTCAAGCCCTTGACTTAATACCGTCTCCCAATCGTCCTTAGTAGTCTTGTCTAAAAGCTCTTCTAGGTTCTCATCTTCAACCAGACCTCTTAGCAACACACTGCAAGATTGTCGGAATCGTGAATGTTCCGCATGTAGCGATACGATAAGATCATTCATGGCGGTTCTATGATGCAGGAGTACCTGTGCATCATTCTCGTAAAAGTTGAGGCCTTTGACGACGATTGGTATTCTATGTAAGGTTGTTAGCATTGTTTGCGGTAGTTTTCTAGCATACTTGCACTCCGATAATAAGACCCACTACTTCGAATCCAGACATTTCTATAGCTTTTATGTAGGCCACAAATGAGTGTGGTAGAGAATTTGGTACTTATTCCGTCGCTGATAAGAGTGAGATGGGATGAGGTGAGTTTTAATGTGAGCTTTGCAGCGCCTGGTTATGATAGCCGGGGGGTTGAAAGACGAATCGGAGACCCTAAATTGCGAGGATTGAAGCGCTGTGGCGCCCTGCAGCGTCTCGTGGCACAGAATGATTGGTGTTGGTTAACTGTCTGTTGGTTCCAGCATTGATCACCTGCATATATGTTGCCAGAACTGGCGATTGCACAGTCAACCCCCCTCTTTAAAGTAACTTCCAGAGTATGAGGCAATTAACTTCACTCAGTCTACTGTCGTGTGTCTTTCGCAGAAATGACTACTATTAGCGATTGCTATATCCAATGTTCTGGTTCTTTCAGCCGTCTGATCAAGAGCCTCGGTACATCAGCTGGAGATATCAATGAACGAATACCACTCAAAGGCATCGCGAATGAATACTCGCGCTTCGATGTATGGGCTGGAAGCGTCGGGGCAAAACATGTCCCCCACAAGCGAATCTCACTTGACTATCGTCTCAGAGATTCTAGCTTTTATGCCGCCCGAGTTGTAGATATACTGCAGCGCCTTAATAGTACCCTCAACACTGGTGCGCCTATCCTATTATTCGTCTAATACTTCTAAACTAATAATCGGTAGCCGACGATCTCATAATTGGCAAACCGCCATTGGCCGAAGCTGCTCAGCCCAAGCTTGACCGACAACGAGACAATTACTCAGACCGATCGTCTGTAACTTCGTCAGCCGAGAGCTCTAGTTCTGACGAAGCCGATATGTTGACTCCCGAGCGTCAGATTACTGCATTATACGAGTCCATCACAAACTCAGTGAGGCATTTGTACTCGCTCGCGATGGTCATCAGACAACCAGTAGCAACAGACAGAGTATCCCGAGCGTCCAAGATCACAGTGGATCATTTCCTTTCGGTCGATCAACGCCATGTCGACGAATGCTTTCCCGATGCTTCCCCAGTGTTGAAGAAACGGCTTGCTAAGGCAATTACACGTCGCCGTCAGTTGCTCATATACAATGAGCAACACTTCCGGAAGTCTTCAGAGCCACAGCCGTCAGAAGAGACGACATCGACAGTCCATATCGCTCAAGATGAGCCCAGGGAAAAAGTTGAACAGGACATGCCACCCCTTCCGGTTACCTCCGATCCCATAAAGCCTCTGGTCAGAGATACACCAAGCTATGCTCCTACCATCTCCAAAGGAAGTCTACTGGCGAGTACCGAAGCGACCAAATTCATTCCTCCAGTCGATATGAGAGAGGAACCAGATGTTCAGTCAGAATCCGGAACTATTACGACGTTTGGATTCACTGGTAAGGATAGAGCAGGGCTCCGAGTACCTCCTCGCCCGCAGGACGACAACGGCGAAGCGCTCGAGAAATTCCTCTGTCCCCTCTGCTATCATCTAATTGAAGTGAAAGGCGAAAGAGCATGGATGTTGGTAAGCCTTTCGAAAGTCTGTAACAGGATTTCTAACGCGGTATAGGAGACACGTGTTCCGTGATCTTCAAGCATATGTGTGCACTTTCGATAACTGCGAAACACCTGATAACTTGTTCGAAACCCGCCAGGACTGGCTGAGACACGAGTTCGAAAACCATCGAAGAGAGTGGCACTGTAATGACCCGAAACACAACCCCTTCAACAGTGAGACACAGTTCATTGAACATATGAAAGTGATCCATGAACTACAACTTTCAGCGCCCCAGCTTTTGTCTCTAGCTAAGTTGTGTGAGAGATCTAGCTCGGCCGATACTGCAACTTGCCCTTTTTGCAGAGATGGAAGCCGTGACGTTGTAAATGGATTCGAGTGCTACAAACCCTCGTGGATCATACAGCAGGTTGTTGATTATACTTGTCCAGAATCGTCTGACAGTGGTAAATATCTAGAATTCTGCATCCAGGAGTGACACTAAACTAATATGCCTTAGAGAAGTCAGAAATAGCCAAGCTCCCTGAAAGAGACTTCAACAAGATCACGGATAGCGTTTCCACAAAGGTGACTCCCTGGCTAATTTCGCTGCCGAACGACTTTACAACGGATGACAATCAGAACTCAGATTCCACCGAAAACTCGCACCAGACCCATACTACCATAGGACAAAGAGGGCCTTGTTTCATCCTTTCCAGTGACCTGAAGCGTCACATTGGTCAGCACTTGGAGCGACTAGCCTTGTTTGCAATCAGTAGATCCAAGTTGATGCCCGATGACGGAAACTCAGCTCATACGGAGGATGCAGTCGCGAGGTCTGAGACAAGCTTGGAGTCATTACAGTCTGCCAACAGTGCGGAAGGTAATAGATATCCGGGTCATGCCCAGGAAGCAGCCAATTTCGCATCAAAGATGAATATCACACTTGTTGACTTGGCGACATACGAGGCTGAGTACCATGGCCAGATGTTGGACCATGTCCATGTGAAACTCGCAGAAACCCAACGCCTTATTGAAGAGACGCTCATCGAGAGTGTATTCAAAGGTCAAGGGCCTACAAGCCACAATTCAATCTTCAATCCATTTCTCTTCTCACCAGAGGGCAGCCTAGAAAGTATAATCACGATAAGGTCAGTGCTTTCGGCCATTTGCAACCCAGGCGAAACACCAAATGGTATCGACCCCGAGTCTTTCAAGTACACAGTCATTTACATTGTAGCAATTGGCAAGAAGCTGTTTTCCATTTTAGTTATGAGCGGTCTGGAAGGGGAGAAACTTTGGCATACCATGGACTTTTTCAACAAAAATAACATCTGCGATAAAAGCTTGCCACTTGAGGAATCGGATCTCAGAAGCTTGTCAGAGTATCTGCGCGAACTTGATAGTGAAGTCGATACTGGATCCACAGAGGCTGCTGGTCGTGGGAGAATGGTGCCCAAAAAGCTGAACAGACTGCGATGGAGTTCGAAACTTATGAACAAGATTGATATAAGGTATCAGTGGAGGTTTTGTGCGCCTGTCTTTTCTACTGAAGAGACCATTGACATGAAGCACCAAAATGAAGAGTGGATCCTCCCTTTCACAGAGAAATGCACCAAGACGAATGAAAAGTCCTATGGGCAGGCGATCAAATACAAGATTCACCGGCGCCATCTTGTGTCAAATGACATGGTGAGTTGGAAGCAAGACTCGGAAACCTTCTGTTTTCACCAGGATCTGACAACTGAGCCTCATAAGATTCGGAACCCAGTTTACGTCACTGTGACATGTCTATCCTTCGAGCCAATGTGGCAGAGAGAATTACAAAAGCTGAAAACAATTCAAGCACTAAACCAACGACACATAGTCAAACTCATTGCTACGTTCCGTCGAGGGGAAACAGACTTTTATTTTATTTCTGAAGCATCTGACGGCGGGAGCTTGAGAGATTTCTGGATGACATTCCCACGAGTCTTGACCGCCAATTTGGTAAGATCTGTGATTGAGCAGCTTTATGGGTTAGTAAATGCGTCGGTCCGAGTAAATCTGGCGACTGCAACCGTCGATGGTGCACTCAGTAGCAACGATGGTCTGAGTCCAGAAAACATACTCTACTTCAAAGATGACAGTAGGAGAGGCCATAAATTTGGCATATTGAAAACATGTCACCAGTCACTTGCTACCCAAATTCTACCACCAGAATCAGTGGAAGCACAACTATACTCGCCACCCGAACAAGGGTTGGGATCAGAAGGGCTTGTGTGGAATCTTTTCGTCCGTGTAGACGATATGTGGGCCATGGGATGCATCATTTTGGAGTTCATCGTCTGGCTTTTGTACGGCCCTTCAGGTCTGAGCAAATTCCACAGTGATTTGCAGTCAGGACATTCTGATCTGGACTCTGACAGGCGCTTTTGGGAGTACATATCCAAAGGCACTAAAGTCCACCATGTCGTACTGCGGTGGATAAGTCACATGGACAAGGATCCTGTTTGCAAAGAAGGACAGACCGCCTTAGGAGACCTCCTGAGGCTCGTTAAGGATAGACTCCTAGTAGTCGACGTGATTCCTAGGCAAGCTACACCTAAGCCAGAGGATGCAAACCACAGCAGTTCAGAAGACCCGGCAGTCGAGACGATGGCTGAGCTATGGAACGAATATCGGGAGCGTATCACCAGACTTTACCGAGATGAGGGCAGAAGACTGCAGGAAGTACGTGATATTATGAGGACAGGTTACGGCTTTGATGCATCGGCCCGCTCCTACCGCCAACACCTCAACGAGTGGGGAATCAGTAAGGATATCATGAGTGGGGGAGGACAAGATAGATCGGATGGAAGGCCACGGAGCTCAGGATCAATCCAGCAACCTCGAGCTCAGGCGAAGGAAGCCTTGGATTGTATTCATCGCATTCTGAACAGGGCCAAAAATGACAGTTACTGGCTCCCAAGCAACCCTCTGCCGCCACCCGATATAGCCTCTAGTCATCGTTAGTGACGCTATCGCTCTACAGGGGATGTTATAAAGATCGATATATAACGAGGTATAAGGGATTGAATTGGTTTTATGTTTGCTATGCCACCTTCCCCAGTTCCTCAACAAGAGACTGTCGCCCGTTCTTACCACAAGATGTGGACTGAGCTCAGAAGTAGACTGCAAAAGTTGATAAGTCTGAGACTCAATATACTAGATGAAATATTTTGGTAGGAAGGTTCGCGACCAAGACACCGTACAAGCTGCATAAGCTATCGAACCCATCGAGGCACAACAACCCATGTCTCCACTCACACGAATGATCAAAAGTCTGAAGCAAAAGCCAATAGAAAAGCTATCTTCCACCAATCGAACGGCGAACGTATGAGTATTTGTGCCACCAACTACGACTTTGCCGAGTAAGCGCCCCAAGCCCAAGTAAGATCATCGAGACCTATCTTTGACCAAAGGTGTTGAATTTCCTTAGATGGCCCAGGCGTAGTCTTGAGACCATCTCCCGATTCTTGGCTTTCTGCCTGTGATCCATATACTCTCTGATCCTTAGAAGCATTGGACTCAACCCATGGATCCTCCATGTTGGTGAAAGCAATCACATCTCGAGCAAGGTCCGTTGCTGTCTTTTTCTGAGAGTCATCCATGACGTGATCGTAGTTGAGGAACACATATGCTATGTCCAGACAGTGAGCAGATCGACCTTTGTGCGGCCCGTCCCATGGATTAGATTCGTTAAAGTAATAAAACCATGACTTGGTAGGCCAACAGTTAGCGTAGTGTTTCGATGTGGCAAAGTACTTTAGATCCGTCCCGAACTGGAGAATCTTGATGCGAGATTTGGCTTCCTCATCTGCTTCTGAGATTCCATAGAGGCTGAGAAGTCTCTTAAGTCTGTCGTGGTGCTCTTCAGGGATGGACTTAGTCAAGGACCTGACGAAGCCTTGAGCTAGAGACTCTTGATCACGGTCTGCGAAAAGACCAAGAACTTCGAAGATGACTGCATCAAAGTCGGTCGAGCCAATCATGAGAGGCGGTTTGTCTTTCGATGAAGACAAGTGAGTCTCAACTGAATGGAATGAAGGCAGTTGGTCTGTCTCCATTACGGGCATTAGCGGGACTGACATTGGGATCTTGGATAGAATATCATGTGGAGAGGTTGTAGTCAATGCTGCTACCTGATCCTCGCTCGATAATGTAGAATTGACTTCCAGACACTGGAGTACAGCTTTATATGCCTCTTGGGCAGCTTGCTTAGTAGATGAAGGAACGGCCAGGTTATTCCCACTCAAGCAAATGGCGCGGTCGAAAAGAGATTCGCCTTGTAAATCCAAGTCTAGAAGATGCATGATCGAGCCTGGCATCAATCATCAGCTACTTGTCCACGAATAGCGAGCAAAGCTAATACTTACTCCCGCCTGCGCTCTGGCCAATGGCTGTGATGCGAGTTGGATCGCCTGAAAATCCGCCGATGTTCTGACGAACCCACTGGAATGCCGTCTTTTGATCAAGGATGCCTCTGTTTGGAAGGATACCTGCGGCCCTCATTTCATTGCTGTCCAGAAACCCTGCAACTCCGAGTCGGTAGCTGTTAAAAGTTAGCAACAGACCTTGAAAATAGCCCGTATCTACCAACTCATATGGAGGGACCTTACTTGATGGATACACCAATGATAGGCTTTCCGATAGACTTGGAATATGCTACGATGGCAGCCATATCATAATGCGGAGCGCCGCTGTCACCTATGATAAATGCGCCTCCATGAATAAAGACAAGCACGGGTAGCTTTGCATTATTCTCGTTGAGGGTTGCTTCTGGAACGGTAATATCGAGAGTCAAGCCGTCCAGATCAGACATGGGACGGTCATCGGGTTTGTCGAGGGTCTTTTGAATGAGGCCAAACTCAATGTCGCATGCTAGTGGTGGTCTAACAACAGTCGGGCTGTGAAGAGGAGGGAATATTAGCTCCCATCATGCTCACAGATCTGGGCAACAACCTACCCTCTCGTTGTCGCATCAATCTTTCCTCCATAGTCACTTTTCAACACTGGAGCGGCAAGACGATGAGCTATTGTGGCATATTGGACACCCAGAAATTGCACTACTCCTTGAGTATCTAACTTGAGGCCTTGGATATCACCCAATCGGGTATGGTTAAGCGTAAACACCATGATTGGGGCAAAAAGAGGGGAACGTGATATTATCAAATGTTTACAAATGGCGGAGTAAGGAGGACAAGACTGCAATTGTAGCCGAAGCGACGGCTTTAAGACGTCAACGACTGTCATGCAATACAAAGTAATTAATTCTGCTTTCCATTAATGGCTGAGGTCTTCCTTGCTACCCCAGATTTCTCTCCGCTCAGGCATCTATCCGACGGACCAAGCTGGGAATATAGGTGCACTTGCCGCCAGATGGTACCTCAAATATCGCGGGGACGAATATCATTACCACGACCAGTAACTTGTCATCCATGTGTAAGCGAGAAACGATGGGAATACCCCGCTAAACCTGGGGCATGATGCAGTCTACCCGCTCGCTTCCCCGCACAAGATGCACATGTTGATATCACTAACCCGCAAGCGTTAGAGTCTCGGCTCTGGGTGCGGCAGATAATTGCAGACTCTCCTTTCTGGCATCCCAGGTTGATCTTGAATCCAATACCCACTAATCTCATTGTCAGGCGGCAAACGTACACGGCCACTGTTCTCATCATGCCACGTCCCAAAGTTCGTGCTCAAGATCGTAGACGCGCTGTGATAGCCTGCGTTCCCTGCCAGAATAGCAAGAAGAGATGCGACTCGCAGACTCCATGCGCGAATTGCCGCCGGCGGGACTACATCCCCTATTGCATTTACGATCCCGAGGCTGCTCGGCCGCGACGTATAAGCAGCAAAGCACAACGTCGAGCCACAAGCAGACAAGACGACATCACGTCTAACAGCAATGATGATGCCGCCAGCTTGGACTTGATCGTTTGTTCTACTATAGCCTCGTCCGTCAATGAAAGCAATACCCATGAGCTGGTACAGGCACCACGGACTCCAGAGTCTACATCTGGAGAACAGTCCAACGAAACCCCCGGTACCATCTCATCACCTTGCATGTCAAACGGCGGCAGTCAAGGCAAGGGATCAGAGGGCGAGAACCGTTAGTACATAAGAAAGAGATGGCAATTTTAGCTCCCGTCCCATAGCTGACTGGCTTGTAGTATCCATGGGCGATTCAGCATCTCTCTCTTTTCTCGATTTCCTACGTCACATGTTCCTCTGCTACATGGGGCCATCCCCGTTCACCGACAAAGAGCGGGCCAAAGCTATGTTGGAATCGTCGTATCCCCAAGCCTCATACGATGTCGCCGAGGACAGCCCAGACAGTCATCTTACACTGGAAGAAAAGCGAGACTATATCCATAGGTTTCTAGTAGCGGTATGATTATAACTACAACATGATATATATGAAGCTAATATGGGATCTCAGACAACCGGAATTGTATATGTTTACTCCCCTAAGCAATTATTAGAGTTGCTCGAAGAGACTGAACAAAGTAGGGGAGAGTCCAGCGCCACTCCATCACCACAGTCTTGCCAAAAAGGCGCCATCATCGACTTGGCTATTGCCGTCGGCGGGCAAGGTTGTAGAACAAGCCCCAAGACTCTTTATCATGCTCAGAAGCATTTTGACCGTGGACAAAAGGTAGCCTTTGAGGGTATGCTGCTCAACCCAACAGGCGAACTAGTCGCTATATTTCTGCTTATGAGTATCTACATGGTGAATGCGTGTAAGAGAGACGGCGCATTCATATATCTTGGCGTTGCGACTCGAGTGGCACATGCGATTGGAATGCATTTGCCAGATTCCTATCGCAATCTGACACCAGAGATACATCGATTCAGGTAAGCAATGCAATGTTAGTAATTTCAGAAGCAATATCGAAGAACTGACGTATGTGTTCAACCAGGCTTCAAGTATGGAAAAGCCTGCGTATCTTGGATATTGGATTCGGAGCAGTCCTAGCCCAAACGCCAGCGTCGTCTCCACGACGTGGAATAAGCGTCCCATCATTCTCGGTCCCAGACGGACCAGAACCTTGTACGCCAGAATTCACGTCTATGTCAGCGTGTTACGGAGTATGCGTTATACTCGAACAGATCACCTATCTCCTCAACAACAAACAGGACACGAGCTTGACATCGACAAAAGAGCTCCTCAGACAACTTCGAGATTGGAGCTCGGCACTACCATCGAGCATGACGAACTGCACAGTCAGCTCCCCGATTTCGCCGGAGAAGTGGTGGCAGACTCTGGGTAACTTTGCGGTCTCGGTGTTTTATTACTACACTGTCATGCTCGCCACCAGACCGGTTCTGATATCGTATATGTTAGGGAGGCTGAAACGCTTGGATCGGTCGGATGGTGCTTTTGGGGCATATCATGCTAGCGATCCAGAGACAAAGGAATTGGCACAAGTGTGCATTGATGCGGCTGTATTACTGATTGAGACAACGCGAAGAACACAGTCTGCTGGCCTGCTCATACAGAACATGACATTGCTAAAGTAAGAAATCCCATTTCCACTCAGCCAAGTTAGAGACTGACTGTAGATTCAGAGCTTGGATATTTAGCGCCTGTCTCATCCTGGCATTTTCTCTCTTCGTCGAGGCCACATTGTCAGAAAGATCAACAACGTTTGAGACAGAGGCCGCTCTACATAGCGGCATTGGCCTCATTCGGGACCTGGATCGAACAAGTCCACAAGCCCATCGCTATCTAGATGTGTTGACAGAGCTTCGCAACTCCCTACAGAGTTATCGCGAGCGTCTCGTTCCACCCAAGAGAGAGAGTAGCGGGCAATTCCTTAGCCAGATATTCGTCCTGGACCAGGAGAGGAGTGCTCCGCCAGATGCAGACACTGACATGTCAACATTGGCATCGTCAATTGTGCCGCCGGAGCTGGGTGACGAGACATCTGGAGGCCTGCTATTGTTGCAGCAGGTGACAGAGGCAACACATAGTATGGCTAGTATGTGGCGCATACCAGATGAAAGCCAAGGATTTGGTGATGAAGGTCTGCCCATGGCATTGGGAGGGTCTGATTTACACTGGAATGGAATTATTCAGGGAACAGACAACTTTCTGTTTGATACGGAGCCATTCACAGATATGTTGAGCCATTTCTAGGTAGTTGTTATAATACAATCCAACTTCTAGATCATGTCTGCTACTAGGGACCTTGAATCAATGCCTTGAGAATCTCGGCGGGCGTGTTCTTGGGCGCAGCAATCTGGAGCACCTCCTTACTTGTCGTGGTAACTCCACATCTTCCCTCCCATGAAGCTTCCGCCGCATACTTTCTCGAGAGGACGACATTTTTTGATTGCTGTGTCTGGGCTGCGGCCTGTTCGACCCATGACATGTCCTTGAAGATGACATGCTCCACTTTGGTGCCGATGTACTCCTCGATGAGATCGACAAGTTGACGTCCAGTGATATCCTCAGGCCCACTCAGGACATATTTAGCCTTATTGTGCAAATTGATGTCCTCTGAAGACAAAAGGTGAGCTGCGAAGAGGCCGACTTCGTTGGAATCGATGGGTGCGACGGCTGCATCCTCTGAAGGCATGAGCCTCAACGGCTCTTGCTTCCCGATAGCTCGGAATGTCTTGATCAGAATGACAGCGGACTCAAGATAGAATTGCGTGAAGACATTGGGCTGTAATGAAGTCCACTTCAGTCTACCAAACTCGGGCGAGCTCAGCAAGGTCTCGATTGCCCAGTGCGTCCTAGGATAATAGGCGGGGCAATCAGGACGGACGTTTGCAGCGGTCGTGGAGATACGCACGACGTATTCAACACCGGCGTTTAGAGCAGCGACATGGAATGTCGACTCTTCAGCGAATTGATTGGGTGCGCTGTGCGGGGCTATAAAAGCCCTGACGACGTGGTGTTCTCGAAGCCAGTCAGCGGTGATTTCGACCCAGTTCTGTTCAACGACCTCAACGTTTGGCAGGCGAGCGAGTTGTTGAGCAGCAGCCCCGCCGGCTGAACGCGTCAGAGCAATAATCTTATAGCCTGAGAAGGTCTTGTTGTCTTTGAGAAGTTCCGACAGAGTTGTCACAACGCCTCGTCCTGTGTTACCAGTGGCACCAGCGACAAGAAATGCAGGAGACATATTGATAAGCGGAGTAGTAAACAAAAGAAGCGGTTAGATATTTTGATCAAGAGCAGCTAAAATTATAAAATGGAAATTTATATTTTATAATAGTTGTAGCTTTTACTATCAGTATTCGGGCCAATGTTAAACCTTCGGGCTGACTATTGAACCGACTCTCTTACTAAAACGCTGCGGACTCCGCTGTTGTAAATATGGAGCTGCCGTGTGCGGACTTTGCTATCTTTTAGCAATTATGGCGATAACCGCCTATAGAAGAACAAGTCTGACATTCTAATTGTTGCTAGAAATGGCTGGTATGACCTACTGGCAGTTGAAGCCACGGATGCTGATCAAATGAACGTTATACTCATTCAAGGTCACACATGTTTAAATATCAGACCATTGATCACCCTAATGGCGGATATTAGCAGATGTCCACTCAAAAACACATTGCAGTGATATATCATAATACTTACCGTCCCAAAGGCCTTTTGTCCGCGCCAGAACTCTTCCGTAAGAGGTCCAAACCACTCAGACATTGTCCTATCAATGCCTTCCTCTGTATCAAATCCTCTGCCACCAGCGACCAGAACAGATTTTCCACTCAAAGACGTGTCAATTGCCAGCTGAGTGATGAACTGTGCAACATCATTGGGTGCATTGAGCGGGAGATGATGCTTGTCCCAGATCGAGCGGACGTTATCGATCATCTGCGTATCTGTTGCCCAGGGACACACGGCGTTGATGCGGATGTTGTACTTAGCTGAAGCCAGCGCCCGTAAGGATCTCATTAGTCCCATGATACCATGCTTTGAAGCGCTGTAGGCGAAGAGGCCGGCTGCTTCGGTTATTCCAGCGATAGAGGAGAGCAAGACAATAGACTTGGAGAAGTCGTTTGCTTTGGTCGGTTCTTTATCTTCCTTCATAAAAGCTATTGCTAATCGGCAAAAGAGAACAACGCTCGTGAGGTTGATGTCGATAGTATTCTTGAGGGGCTGGGGTTCCGTCATCACCGCCTGGAGGGTAAGTTGGTCTGGCCCAAACCAACCATTAGGTTCTATGACAGCAGCGCAGGATATTGCAATGTCGACATGACCTCGCTCTTCAAAAGGTGTCTTGAAGAGCTGTAATTGTTCGTTGTAGTTGCGGACGTCGAGCTTCTGGAAATGTACTGATCCGCCACTGTGTGGTATGCTTGACTGGATATGACTAACCATCTGATGGCCCTTGACATCGTCCACGTCGCCGAAGTAAACATGAGCGCCTCTCTCATACAACAGGGAAATAGTTGCCGCGCCAATTCCTTGTGCACCACCTACGCGGAAGGTATATTAGAAATAGATAAATAACAGAAGTCGGTAAAAGCTGGATAGCGAAATGTTGAGCAGTACCTGTCATGACAACCACCTTCCCCTCCACGTTATCTGCGATGTTTGAGGAGAAGAATATCTCGGCCATGTTTGTTCAAAGTTGCGTAGATAGATAAGATGAGAAATGAGCAAGATAGCAGAGTTAACTAACTCTAGAGATTTTAGAGAAGAAAATGTATTTTGAATGGTCCGGCGGTCTGAACCAACCAGGCCTAGAACTAACAAGTGGATAGATCTCTGTGGCTGTCCTGTAGGTGCTGTTGCCGACAGTGGGGAACTCCGGACAATCGGCATGCCGGTGCGGCATCTACACCCATTGTATCGGCACGCGTTTACATCGCCAAATTCCGGTTTTCCGAGCTGAATAAGTACCATTTACTGTATCGTCCCGGAAGCTGTAATCAGTCAACTCACATCAGATCTCCGAACCACCAAGTTCAGGCATCTAGTCTTTCCATTCTCACTCCAACCTAGCTACAGTCCCAAAATGTCGCCATCTGCTGATTCAACCACTGATACCTCTTCTCACGGTCAGCCTCTATCCATCATTGTCACTGGAGGCGCAAGTGGCATTGGGTTGGCTATCACCCGTCACTTCGCTGCCCAGGGTCACATGGTGGCCGTTCTTGACGTCAACTCAAAGACTGGACCTGATATTGTTGCGGAAGTGTCAAAGCAGTACCCCCAAGCCACCGTCAGTTTTAGATGGTGCGATGTTTCTTCCTGGGAAGGACAATACGCTGTGTTTGATCAAGTCTGTCGTGAGCACGGGGGCCGAATTGACATTGTTATTGCCAATGCAGGGATCTCTGATCCTGTAGTCGGAGCTCTTGATTGCACGCCGACAGAGTTTCCCCGAAAGCCGAACCTGAGAATGCAGGATATTAATCTGAACGGCGTAATCTACAGTCAGTTATCCCTCTTATTAAGCTCTCCATGCTCCATTAGCTGACAGGCACCAACTGTAGGCGTTGGCCTTGCTGTGCATTATATGCTCAAGAATGAAATCGGAAGCCGTCTTCCAAATTCGAGAGGCTCTATTGTTTGCACATCATCATCCGCCGCCATCTATCCGTTCCCTGTTTCACCGCTCTACTCCGCTGCAAAGTCAGGCATTATAGGACTGGTTCGTTCCATGGCTATCAGGCTCGAAGAGCCCAAGATACAGATCAACGCTCTTGCACCCGGAGTCTTGGGTAAGTTTACAGTCCCCAAACACCTGAGTAATTTTATCCGCCTGCTAACATATAATACAGAAACAAACATCACTCCTGATAAGGAACTCTTCAAAGCCATGATAATCACGCCACTCTCAACCTTGACAAAAGCTGTCTCGCAATTCGTGACAGACCCTTCCAGGACTGGTCAGGTGGCGGAACTGAATGAGGAGACTATTACACTGAGACCTCATGCGGATTATGCTGACGCTGGGGCGGAACATAACAACAAGATGTTTTATAAATTAGGTCATGCTTGAGATACTGTAATAAGGACTATGTATTTGATTGCATTTGCATTTTCATGTCTGCCATTGCCGCGACCTCTTAGTTCCCTGTTGTTTGATCAAACAGCTGATGCTTACATCAAGCGCCTAACACGTTGCTTGAATAACGTGCCTTGCTACCAATACGACCAAATTGCGCTAGAGGCCTTGCCTTGGTGTACCAATGACACTATGTGCTAGTGATATTCTTCCCTTGAGTTCAACGCCCACTGCCGAATATTGAGATGGCCAAGCTAGCGGCAAAGGGACAGACCCATGATGTCCATCCCGCCCCCGCACTACACTACCCCACGATCTGCATCTCACATGTCCAGAGACTAAGCATGCAACGTTAGCGGGACAACAAGCGTGCTACTACTCTACAGCTGTAACCTCAACGCCCTTGCCATGTCTTGGCGAGACACTATGGCTGACTCTGATGGTGATATAGTGTCGGCAGATGGCCCTTGGTGATTGTCGGCACGAGGGATCAACTGCACCATTGGCCTGCCAAGTTCTCTGGGGTAATATGCGCTCTCAGCCACGGAGTCTCGACTGCCAATGACACATCTGGTCACAACCACCATTGGTCCACCACGAAGCGGGAAAGAACTCTGTCAATCCAGTCCGTGCTCCTTTACCCCATACCCCATCAATTATCCCTGAATGATGTCGGCGACATGCCCCCGAAATGACATATAACCTGCCCACATCCTCGAATCCTTCGTCATACTTCTGCATCTTCTCCATCTCCAGAATAACTACTATCGCCTTCCATTGCACAAAAGATTCGACCTGATTTTGCATCATGGGTCTGGGTGTTCTTCCTGATCGTCACCTCTCCGATGTCCCCGGAACATCGTTCCTCAATGAGAAGGGTATTTCTTCCAGCCTCGAAACCGCTCCTGAAAAGGATCATTCCAACCTCAAGCATGATTCAACCGGCAAGATCGTCCTTGTTCCTCAGCCATCTGATGACCCGAATGATCCTTTGAACTGGCCGCGATGGAAGAAGGAGATGTTCACTGTCTCTATCATTGTGGGCTGCGGGTGCGTCGGTGCTATAGGACCCCTTCTCGGTCCAGCATTGGTACCTATTGCTGAGGAGTTCGACGTGCCTCTTCAGAGGTTCAGTCTAGGCTTCACTGGATCCCTGCTCATTGCTTTGGCGTTCGGCAACCTTTTCTGCAACTCGTTGGCGATGATGATTGGCAAACGGCCGGTGTACCTCATCTCCACATTAGGCCTCCTCTGCTCAACTATATGGACTGCCGTGGCCAAGGACTTTATCTCGCTCGCCATCTCTCGTGCCATCCAGGGATTTTGCATGTCTCCGATGGAAGCCCTGGTTCCTGCATCAATCTCGGACATTTGGTTCGTTCACCAAAGGGGCTTTCGGAACGCGGTTTTCAACCTGGGTGTCCTTGGTGGCATCAACCTTGCTTCACCCATCGGTTAGCCTTATCCTCTACCATTTATCCTCTCTATCTCATACTGATCTCTTACTGTCAGCCGGCGCTATCATCGACAAATATGGCTATAAGACCTGTCTCTGGGCTATGGCCGGTGCCTTTGGACTTCAGCTTATACTCACCTTCTTCTTCATGCCCGAGACGGCTTACAAACGCTCCACCAATCCAGACGTCCCAGTGAGCTCTCACGTGGAGGAGGGACATTCTGTTGTGGACGACAAGAAGGAGTGCGTATCAGAAGTTGAAAACAAAGCTTCGGTTTGTGACAATGCACCCATTCCAGAGCCACATTCATTCATCTACAATCTTCGACCCTGGAGCGGCTACTACGACGCGTCTGGGTTCTGGTATAGTATGTTTGCACCTTTCAAGATGCTTGGTTCTCCCGTGGTTATTTGGGGATGCTTCCAGTTGACCATTTGCATGAGCTGGCTTGTGCTCCTTGCATCCACGGCTTCGCAAATCTTTACTGAGCCTCCATACAACTTCACTGTTGCCCAGGTGGGGTTGACAAACCTGTCATCCTTCGTCGGTACCTTTATCGCAACCGCGCTGGCTGGTCTCATGGTGGATGGGTTGGCCACATTTATGGCTAGGAGAAACGAGGGAATCTACGGTAAGTCATCCGTTACCCACAGACCAATAGGTTATCCAGAACATGTTTGCTGACTCCTCCTTGTCGCAGAGCCTGAATTCCGTCTTCCAATCCTCGTCCTTCTGACTACACTTGGTGGCAGTGGCTTTTTTGGCTACGGCCAGAGCCTTTCAAACGGCGAGCCTTGGCCAATCCCCGTCATCGTCTGCTTGGGTATGATCAACCTCGGAGTCCAATTCGGCATCGTTGGGCTTGTATCCTATGTCGTCGACTCGCATCGTCGCGAGGCTGTTGAAGCATACGCGATGATGAGTTTCACCAAGAATGTCTTTGCCTTTGGCATGAGCTTCTATATGAACGACTGGATTGAGTACCAAGGCGTGAGGGATGCCTTCTTTGTGATTGGAGGTATAACTATGGCACTAAGCATGGCTACCATCCCCATGTACATCTATGGAAAGAGAGCAAGAAGCTTTGCATTTCGCCATGGCTTTCTTCTATAGGATTATTCTGGTTGATTAACTTTACCTTGTACTTTAATTTACGATCGGAGAGCTCGGCCGCCTTTTTCTACTTTACGACTTCAAATTTCCAACTTTTGAATGTGGCGTCAATGCATAGCCGAGCTGATGTGTTGGCAGTTTCTGATTGACAGCCTGATTTGCGAATCTGCCTTGTCTGCCTCTCCACGTGAGCCGCAATGTGCAACCAGTACCAGAAGAAGAAAACTCACCACTTCCCCTACCACTTTACCCCGCAGTCCTTCTCATCCTTCTAGTCCAAAACCCATCAGATGCAATATGGGGGACCCATTCTCTATCGCGACCGGCGTGGCTGGTCTCATTTCACTCGGAATTACTGTTTGCGACGGTCTTCATACCTACTTCAGTGCTATTAAAGACAGAAAGGATGATCTCGCAATTGTCGCACAGAACGTGGCCTTGTTCAAATTCCATGTTTTCGCTGTCCAGTCGAGTGCATCAAAGCTTGGCCATCGTCATTCCCCAGCCATCGATGGTTTACAATTGAGTTTAATCAATTGCGAAATGCAGCTTCAATATCTCCAGAAGTTGCTCAACGAGTTAATGCCGACTGAAGATCCATCATTGTTCAAGGAGATTTGGAGAAGACAGAAACTAATTGCGCGATATCCCTTTGATCGCAAGAAGCTGGTGCAGCTCGAAGAGTACCTTACACGGGCAAACACCACGCTCAGTAGCTTCATCCAAGCCCTCAATCTGTGAGCCATCTCCAAGCATGCTAAAAGAGAATTGTGTTGAATAAGACCAGCGACCTAAATATCCGAATGGGTGACGAGTTGGAGGCTTTTAGAACGTCTCTCGAAGCACTTGACATCAACACCCAAGCTACGTTGAGAACCATCGCCACCAGACTCGACGTCAGCCCCAAAGTAGAACCCATCACCCTTCAACTTCTTCCATCCAGAATAGAAGATGTTACAGCCTCCAGCAGCAACAGTATCGGCTTGCACCAGAATGGCGTGAGTGTTGCAGAGACGAAGACCTCTTACTCCGGAAATCGGCGATATTTGGAAGACATCACCAACTCCCACTCCACGCCTCGTTATCTGCAGAATGCCGAACTCGAACAAAGACTCTGCAAGAAGCTAGCAGACATGGACTGTACCTGTAGAGCTTTAAACAACAAGACTAGTAATCGTCCTGCAAGTTGGACATATCGATTTTGGGGCGGACTGACCGTCTCAAGACAAGGAGACACACGGGCGAATCATCGCCCTGGGTGCATTTTCTTTCAGAAATCGAAGAGAAATATCTCGAGAACTTCAGTGACGTACTTCGGGCTTCTCTCCCGTTTTTCCCAATCCTTCACGGTTTCCGTTACGCAAGAATATTCTGCCGGGCCTTATAGCGTGTCGTTTGGATTACAACCCTGTAACATTGTCGAGACCAGCCCAGCTTTTAGACTCTTTGATATGCGAACAGAAGGCATCAATGAAATATTGAATGCCGATATTGCCGGCCTTGACTTGGACCACATAGCGGAAAACTTTATTAGGGAATTACGAGTTATCTACAGAACAAGAAACGCATCACCCTTTGACGTCGACCGATATGGTAATAATATTGCTCACATATGCTTGCGGGTAAGTTTGCGACTTTTTACTTCTTTTCCTCGGTACCTCGAACTAATAAACCTTGGAGGCTTTTTTGAAACATTTTACCCGCCAAGTGAAAGCGGGGTCCAGTGATACAGCGACTGATGCCATTTGCAAGATGTTTAACTATCTGGCCGACATTGGTGTTCCCATCACGGCATCGAATTTCACTCAATTGTAATATTCAAGCTGGGCCAGATTCCTTCACTGATCTAACTTGAATTAGTGACATTTTCACCCAATCAACGTTATCAACCTACTACCTCTGGATCCTCCCCAGGCTTCATAAATTGGTTACGAACCGCGATTCAGACTTTTACAACGCCGAGTTGGCTCATAAAGTACCCCTGACTTCAGATATAATGTCTGAGGATGGAGAGAGTTCGGTAAGGCAGTTGAGTGTCTTATGTGAGCATCCCGATATTTGTGAAGGTTGTATTACCCTTGCCTACTTACACCATTGCTTAATGTACTAACGTTTCAATGCAGACATTGGATTCACAGAGCTATTTATGGCTGTTATAAAGAAAGATGAAAGAAGATTACAAGCTATCCTGGCAGAAGAGAATAACGTTTTAAATCTTTCGCAGATGGACTTGTATAGACGCAACATATTACATGCAAGCAGCAATTGGCCTGATGGACTGAGGCTTCTTTTACAACGGCAAGATACCCGTTCCTTGATGGACATGGCCTCGGAATCCTCTATCAAGCTCAGACCTCTGGACTATGCTCTATTCTACAGCAAGATATACTGTAATGCTCCAGACCAGTGGACAGAGTGTGATGACTGCACTTGCTACCTTGCTGTTCAAGTCCTACTCGAAGCCGATTGTAATGTCACTATCGATCTCGGACGGCCTGAAACACTAGCCTGTTGTTCCTTGAGGGCAAGAAGACTGTTCTTTGAGCATCTCAAAGACAGACGTGAGCGATTGAGGAATCTTGCTATTGCCATTCTCCCCGAAGAAATCCTGGGTCACTATGGAGTAACAGCGAACTCCTTACCTAACAAAAGTGCTAGCTTCTTGTGGTGGGCATTGCAGGGAGCTAAGGAAAAGCGGGATCAGCCAGCAGTGGACCTAAATGATAGTCTCAAGCCTTACTATGGCGAAGGGCTTGTCGCACCTAAAGGCTTTTTTTGCCTTCCGCATCGCCTAGAGAATGCAGTTCTGGCACTCAACTATGGCTTGGCACCTGAGGATGAGGACGGGGTTCCAACACTTTTCTCTGGCTATCACATTATACCGGGACCTTTATCCGGGGGGTTCGCAAATAGGGTGTCTATCGACTATCTAGATTGGATACTTCGGTGCGACCTCAAGCTAGAGCTCTCTGTAGGGCCCTTCCATCTCTCCGTTCTTCATCGCGTTGCAGCTTTCATAGGAAATCGGATCTTCATATCCCTAAAAGGATACAAGGACTTCGACCTTCCGCTCCAGGACTACTTTATCTGTAAACTACAGGATTCAAAGACACTGCTACCTGCAGTATGCGGCAGCAAGGCCCAATGTAGTATTCCATGCCCATGCTCATCGGGCATATTTGCCCGACCTTTGGCACAAATTTTACCCGGATTGCTGTGGTATCCATATCTCAGGGGCTCGACGAAATTTTTTGAGAATATTGCAGACAATATCAGATTCGTGGTCCATTCCATTGATCTGTTGAAACTTGTGTCCAGCTCCGAACAATTGTATATGGCTAAATGCGCAATTCACATTTTGACTATGCTATCCTTGGGGCTGAGACATTTGGCTCTTTGCGTAAGTAGACCCTTCACTCCTTTACCATCTTTAAATTGTAGGGGGGATTGGAAGGAAATATTAGACGAGGACCGAGAGTTGATTGATCAGCTCGAAGCACTTGACGAAGAGTTTGAGGACGTTTTCGATCGCCAAAACGTCTCTATTGCAGAATTTCTTTTCGGTTACTGGTTGACAAGGATGGAAGAAGTCATCCAGGAGTTGCATAAGCCCCTGACTCATCACGATAGATATGAACTTTTGGAGGCCGGGGTAGTGTTGGAAGAGGACAATGCTGACGGCTCGGAATGCTGCGAGGATATGATTTACGTAAGATAGAGACCACACTTCCGCTGTTCAATCGAGTGCATTAAATCTACGCCATCGTCCTACGCCAAACCGCCTCTGGTATCACAGACACGAAATCTTCGCTTATTTCATTAAGGAGCTAAGAGCTATCTGCAGATCCGGTACGTTTTGGGGTTGACTCAGACGATGATAATAATTGTCGCTCACATATGCCTCAATGTGAGTTAGCTGCGTACTCTATGTTCTGTTTCCTTTCAATTCCCTGCGCCACCTCGCCTCTTCCTTCTTATTCCTACCAAGGTTCATTCCTGCATGCATTTCCTCTGGCATGTAACAACATAAGCATCAGCACCGTCAAAGTTGCTCAGACAGCTAAGCTTTCCGTGGTAATATAAGCTCTCGGCCACAAATCCCAACTGCATTTCTCAGACAGTAACATTAGTTCTCCACTCTCCAAATAACCGGATTTGGCAGTCTGCTTGGTCCAAAGCCTCCTCACGCCATTCCAGAGTCTAGAACCTAGCAACACGCGATAAAGCTGAGACACAAGAAGCTCGATCCATAACCAGCTTTAAACATGCGATGGCTGCACGCATCACTCCCTGACAGCGATACGCAAATACCGCAATCAGAGCGCCACGGTTAATGCTTTGTGAGGCCTCGACCTCCTCAGTGCAAGTCTCACAAGACAAGTGCAAACTTAGCTAATGCCACAACTTGGTTTAATTGGGAGAGCAAATTTCTAAACGAATCATAGCTATTATGATTAAGGTAGGGCGCACGGATTGAGGCGGCGCCTGGCCAGGTTTAACTCTAAATCGTACTTTACAAAACTGACTTCAGCCAGCATGCCAACTGTTTAGACAGTTACAGGGGTTTTGACTGTTTATATGTCAATTTATTAGCTTAAACTTAACAGAACACAAGCAGAGTTTTAAATTACTGTATAAA
>JAAOAY010000549.1:0-10414 GCA_013396255.1 Fusarium sp. NRRL 25303 | reverse complement strand
AAAAAAAAAGAGAAAAAAAAAATCGCGATATCAGTCAGATGCCTACCCATCAAGCTGAATAGAGAGCATGCCATATACACTCCCTAATAGGCGGTTAAGCGAGAGGACCCCTGCTCCGTCAGAGCAAAATCCGAGCGTTTTCGGAATTAACATCAACTACTGACTCACCCGGCGTAAATCCCGTTATGGCAGCTTGATAGACATATCCCCACCTTGGGCCTTGCCTAAATAGCTGCAAATGTCGATTGATATTTACTTGATGTGCAAACTTTCAGCTTAACGGAAACCAAAGTTCACTGAATGGAGAGTGCTGTTTGCCAATCACCTGGTGACTAGGTCCATTGATCCCTCCAAAGCAAACCCCATACGTTAACTCAACACGAATACAACTACCAATACGCGGGTCCAGAGGTTGAATTCGTGCTGTTGATCTCAAAACACTCCCCGAAGACCGATCTAAGACCTATTTTTATACCAGACTGACACTCGGATCTTATCGCTGGAGTCAAAGCTCACTCACCTTCAAGGGCCATCCAAGCATATGACATCCACAGAGATGCCCCATCACATCCGCCCCGGCACCAGCGCCGATCTCACTGTGGCTACAGATCTCTATATGCAGAGCTTCGACAAAGAAACTCTGCTCGACTTCATGTTCCCAAGCCGTCACACCGACTCCACTCCCTTTCGTGAGTGGGTTACTCGGCGCTTTCGTATGCGCTACTGGACGCCCGGCTACGTTCTCACTATGCTAGATGATGCTAGAGGCAGGACTGTGGGATTCACTTGGTGGCATATACCGGACGACTCATTGTCTCTCCGTGAACGATGGCTCTCAATCCGTAAGTTTCTTCATTGAATCTCTGCCAACTATTGCATTATCCACTCAAGCCCGGTGAATACCAAAACCCGTTCGAAGCACTGACTCATCCAGACGCTTGGGTTGCCCCCATTATGTTGGCGGCGCTGAAAATACATTCCTACATATTTCCCCTTCGCCACGTAGACTCTCATCGACTTGGTATTTACGATCGCGTTTTCAGTGCCATTGAACCCGACGTACTCAATTCTCCCCGGCGTCGTTCAGCTTGGTATTTGTCTAGCCTTGGGGTCTCTCCTCATGTCCAAGGTAGTGGTTATGGTTCCCTGCTCCTTCAGCATGGCCTGGAGGCGGCCGATCGTGCAGGAGTTCCCACTTGGCTGGTGGGATTGCGTGGGCTCGACAAATTTTACAAGCGTTTTGGCTATGTAGAAGTGGCCAGGGCCAATGTTGGAGAGTTGAAGGACTGGGACGGCGGCATCATCATGTTCAGGGGGGATTGACATCAAGATTGTGCAACCATGCTAGATCTCACAGCAGTCACGAATATCTCTCAACAAAGAAAAGCGGAAATCACATAGCGCCATCAACAAGAATCTTATCACGATTCCTCATCAAAATATTGTTCAGATGCGTGATTCACCTATCATCTATCTGGCTACTTATGGCCGCTTCAGACCAGCAAGGTTACGAACTTTATGTCATAAGCATCTCCATAATAGCAAATCCCATCCCAGACGGTGTAGCAATCATAATAATCATCGCATTAACAAGCAAATATCCGCCCTGTGTTAAGTTATGCCGAGACATGCCTTATTTTTGTGTCGTCGTGCTTTCTCGAGTGCTCCAAGGGGCGATATACCCAGACAACGGGCCGGAAATACCAAAAAAGGGGGTGGAGGGGAACGGGCGAATGCTAAGGGAGCAATGTTTTTTCCAGTTCAGCAGTAATGAACAGCCCCAGACGGGGAAGCAACGCAAATTAGATAAATTCATTATCGTCGTGCAGCTCGTATCAAAAAGAAAAAGGTGGCAAAGCAGGAAGCTTCACAAGTGACATACAAGGCCAGGCCTCAAAAACTTGCGCTCCCTACCGTCATTCAGGAAATCTGTTCCTTACTGGTGATCGCTGTCGGAGGCTCGATCACCGTGGATGTTGTCTTGATCGCCACTGGTCGAAAGATTGTGTTGATAGGCCTGGCAATTGCCTCGAGCGAGAGTGTCGTCGAACTCGGGGGGGGATGCGTAGCCGTGTTGGAACCTTGGACGGTAGGCCACTGCTGGTTGCGTGGTCGGAACACCTTCATCAGCGACCAGATCAGCAAAGCCATACTCTGGAACTTCTTCATTTGGGTACTGGCGCGAGGGACGGAGGCTAGCTTGGTCAACGGAAGCCAATGTGTGCTGCTGGTATTGGTTCATAGAGCGGCCGATCCTAGTGTTCGACCCAGTCTCGGCGGAAAACCAGTTGGGCTGGTGGATTTGTGAACGCAGAGCATCAGAGTACGGGCGCTCGTCTGCCATGGAATGATGCAGCGAGTTGTCTAATCCGCTCATTCTAAGCTGGGAATGACGTTCTTCCGGAGCTGGATACGAGTAACCCGCTCCTGAAGCCTGAAAAGGAGGAGTCCCGTAAGAGGGATAATTGAGGGGCGCGGGCGTGGGTTGAGTATTGACTGTCGACGCAAGGAAGTGGTTGTCTCGGCTGTGTTGGGCAGCATAGCCTGCGGTGCCATACATTTGATCCGCTCTGGCCAACATTGGCATAGCGGCGGTATGGATCGAGAGGTTTCTATCAGTCAGTACAAATCCATTTGGGTCATAGTAGTGATCGCCGCCATAAGACTGTTGGTAATAAGGGGCGTTATCGCAGGAACCTCGGTGATCGGTCATCGGCGCCTGCATATGACGATTAATACTGGAATAGCTCATTGAAGGTGCTGTTGGGTTCTGACTGTCATAGTATCCAAGACTGGGTTGTCGATCAGTGTCTGGCCCGATGCCAGCGCTCGTGAGGGGAGACCGAGAGCCGAATGAGTAGGGAGCAGGCCGGTTGGAGATATCATCGGTATACGATCTGGAGTGATGAGCGGGTCGAGATCCGTTGAAAGCAGCAGGAGGCGTGGGCGACGAAGACGATTGCTGGCTAGAATGCTCACTCGCAGATCCCTCTTCTTGAACCGGCTCGAGGGGCGACGATTCTTTGACAAATGGGAGGGGGGACGGAACTGCCTCCCCAGCCATCAAAGACGAACGGCTGGATTGACTGCTGGCCGATGTCTGATGGATCTGGACCTGAGCAGGCGGGTTCGTGAAGGCATCAACAACCTCTGGGAGGAACTCGACAGGAGGAACTTCTCTGAGATCCCCGTGATCGATCTCTTGGCAAAGACGTTCAATAACATCGAGGATCTCATCGTGCGTCTTGCCTTCGCCAAGGCTCTGCATGATCCAGTGAGGGATGGGATCCCGATTGTTCGTGTCTGCCAGGCGCTTAACCTCACGTCTTCGAATCGAGAATGTCCACGATCGGATCGTTATGCCCTCCTGATTAGTTCTGCTGGCATTCTCCAGACCTCGGCTCCAGAAGATCATTCGGATGATCTGCTCGTACACCAAATTGATCTGAGTGTAGCTGAATCTGATACCAGTTCGGTAGCGAATCCTCTGATAGTGCTTGCGACACATGCAAACCCAGACGCGCTCCGGGATGCGACGAGTGCAGACCTTGTTGCGGCCGAAAATATGAGAGATGACCTTGCGAGGTACCGAATCAGTGTTGCATTCGGGAACTGCCATACAAATGTCCCCACCCTTAAGGGGAACGTTGATGGTTACGTTTTCCAAGGTATGCAATGCTGCAAGAACACGATCATTTTGGTTAGCATGGGACGCCGCCTGTCCAGATGCACCTACATTCATTAGTTGACGTCAAAAGAGAATAATGAGAAGGGAAAGATTACCTGGAAGAGTCCCGTTGGACTGCATCCTCACAGTCTCCGGGGGATGGAAGGGCGACTTTGTTGATGCACTACTAGGTGCAGGGGAGCTCTCTCCCGTATGGATCCAGGGATACTTCTCGATTCCAAGACGGTCGTGAGATGTGTTGATCTGTGGTGACAGTTGTGTTGGAGGACGAAGCTGCCGGGACGTAAATTGTGGCAGAGAAGTTGGTGCTTGAGGAAAAGAATGACTAGAGCCCTGGGCGGGGTTTGGTGCCGAGATGGTTCGCTTATGAACGCGATCTAACGAATTCAGAAACTGATCTTTTGGCTTCAAATGGCTGAACAAAGGGAACAGAGTCAGTATATTCCTGGTGGGAAATTTATAGGCTGAAAGTGACAATAGACAGCAAGGGGAATGTGCGAGGACATAAGGAGTGAAAGATGGACGGGGGAGCTAGAAGAATGCAAGCATTTTTCAGGCGGCCTGAGAAGAACTATAAACACGCAGTGTGATTCACCGGCTCGAGGCCAGGTTGGTAGTGGGACAATGCTGCTTTCGAGGGCCAAGTTCCTCCCGCTTAACGGACCAGCTTTTATGACTAAACATAATCCATCCGAGATGCGTCTGCAGCAGGCAATCGTTTTTCTCCTAACAATAGGAGCATTGCCTGTGATTCACGAACAGCTAAATATGCGCCCCTGAGGCTTTCATATAGTTCGACACTGCTATTTCTCCTTTTTCTGTTCGGGGGGTGCAAGCAAGCGATACATGAATGCATGGTTTGGACGATTGGCAAGGGGCAAACAATGAACGAACTTCGATTCATGCTGACAGCCATCTTCTACTGCATAGGAACAAAGAGATATTGACTCACGTTTGATCTTCTGACAAGTGGTTGTGCTTTCTTCTCATCATCCTCGCCTCTAGAATCGTGTCAGATGGGCTACCCGCGTACAACGACCCAGCACCATTGGTACGTTGACGAGCATGCGGCTTCGCAGACAAACCGACTGTGACTGGAGGGAGGGGCGCTGTTATCCTTGGAAGCCGCTCCAATTTTGCTTCCAGGTCAGCGATGCCAGAGCCTACCGTATTGCTTCCGTTGATGGTAGATACCGACGAGAATCTGGAATGGCCAGCAGAGAAGGTTGATGAGCAACAAGATGAGAAACTGCTGCGGCTGTCTGATATCTTATGGCTCCCTGACGCGGGCGACGTATTGTATTCCGTCCAGA
The DNA here is from genome assembly GCA_013396255.1 of Fusarium sp. NRRL 25303. Taxonomy (NCBI): domain Eukaryota; kingdom Fungi; phylum Ascomycota; class Sordariomycetes; order Hypocreales; family Nectriaceae; genus Fusarium; species Fusarium sp. NRRL 25303. The sequence continues at coordinate 5,413 of JAAOAY010000549.1, read as the reverse complement.
GACTTGATCTTGATTCGTTTTAGTATGTGTACTCCTGCGATTGGCCGCCAGTGTGCAAAAGATCATGCAGAACAGCAGCACTGACACTTCGGCAGGACCAAGACTCACCTTCTCATGTGCTGGGAAGCACGGCGCTCACTGTGGTTACTAGTCTTGTTAGTCAAGCTAGATCGTCGAACACCGGCCGGAATATACACCAGCGCGGAAGTAAAAGGGGTACCTTTTCGGTGCCCAAGCATCTTGATGGACTTCTGGAGTAGAAGGCATTCTACTTGAATCAATGTCAACCCCAAGCTTGTCATGCCCGTACCGGGTTGTGGTTTTGAGTTTTCTTACCGGACTGGTAGCGCATATGATTCTGCGGAACCATGAAGATTTATACTGGCTGATGTATCCATTGATACTTGTCTGGGGTGGTAATTAGATGCATTCTGACGTCTCGCAGATTCCTGCTGCTCCTCCCAAGTCACTGGCGTGAAAGGAGGTCGCGAGGAGTTCTTGGGGTCAATATCCCGTGGCAGAGAGTAGCCACCAGCATCCCAAGGCGTTCGGGTTCGACTATCGGATCGCACACTAGATGTTCTAGACTGAGTGCAGTCGGGTGACGGAGTTGACAGTGACAATGACGGGCCTCTATGTTCCTTCTGCTCATTGGATATATGTGGGCTTTTTCGACTATCCCTCGCTTCCGTGTCAAGTTCGCTGAACTGGTTTAGAATTGACTCAATCTTCATGATTAAGGTCTGTATAGAGACTTGTCCGAACAGAAGCCGTATTAGAATAGAGTGATTATGGAACTGGCAGAATATGCAATTGGCGCCACTTGATTCGTGAAAAGACTGATGATGGGCGTGTGTATTTTGCTTGATTACAGCATCGGGATCCAAAGTCGTCTTTCTGGTAATGGTAGAGGTTCAGGGGATCACAATCTCATGATAACCACCGCAAGGTACTAGAAACAGGATCAACCTCGTTCCGGAATAATTATCGATTATAATGCGAAGACACTCCACAGATAGGTGAAGGAACAAAGTAAAGAGGATGAAAACGAAGTGATTGGAGAGACAATTCGTTTAACTGTCAGGGGAACGGCTGTTTCTTGTACGTCTTCCAGAAGACTGGGGTCTAGGTTCGGTGCAGAATAACATGAAACTTGGCAGACGGATGCTATTTGTTTTTTTCACGCATAGAGAAGGGGTGAGAAGAGTGACAGGAGTGTCAGATAGATCGAGTCTGACCCGCTGAACCGAAGATTTCAGGTTGCCGATCTTGTCAAGGACCAGGATCAATTATTGTTCTATCGCTGTCAAAAGAAAAAGGCCCTCTCAGCTTCAGATCATCGGAGCCGCTTTGTTCAGAGGTCCAGGCTCCAATTGGTGACGGGGAAAGACAGGGAGGACACTCGAAAGCGAGAGATCTGATTCAGACCCAGTGGCTATGTCAGGGCTTGGTAACATGCAACAAAGTAGGGGAATGGGGAAGAGATGAGACGAATCCACTACGACAGAAAAGTATGTAGGTCGCTAAAAGCTATGACTAGATGGATAACGCATGAAGCGGCCGGTAGGGTTCTGAAGACGGTAGTCGTTTGGGGTTGGGACTGGGGTCGGGGGGTCAGGAACGGAGGGCTGAAGGGTGTGGATCAATGGATCAACGAGACGAGGATGGATCAAGGATCAAGGGCTCTTATGAGATGTATAGGATTAGTAGGCCAATCTGGCCAGGATTGAAGTGCTGGGCAAATGAGTCCGTAATGGAAATTCTGGGAAATGGAGATGACCACAGGAGAGAAACCAAAGCGTATACTTGCAGCGGGAACCAGCATCATCATTGTAATTATGCTAGGCTATGAGCGCGGCAGTCGGTCCTAGCCCGGTGGCACAGGCACGGTGCTGCATGCGTTAGGATAATGACTAGAGAGATGCGTCCTTCCACTAGATATTGTCGAGCTGCTGCTCCAAAGTCAACAACGACCATTCGGATAGCCGTCAAGTCAAGTCAAGTCATGGGTCGTGGTGCTAGGCTAGCAGACTTGTGAGACGACGGGGGACCATCCTAGCATTGTGGCGCCAAGGAAGCCTGCACTGAAGAATTCGAGAAGCAGACGAGCCAAGCCTGTCCATTGTTTTGCCGGCAGTTTCGAGCAACGGTTCGCCCTTGCTGGTTAGCATGACGGGTTGGTGTAGATCATGGCGTTGAGAGCCCCGTCCGAACCATGATCTCCACAAGGGGATAAATTGTCCGTACCAGGGTCAAGGAATACCATTGCTGAGAGATCCAGGCCAGCCAGGGTACCTCAGGATAGTCGGTCCAACCTCCAGACGAATACTGAAATCAGTATCTGGATGGATAATTCATCCCACAACAGTAGTCGTGCCCCTTTTTTAAACCCGTCCTTGCTCGGTGAGGGTCGCCGAGAGGCGCAGCGGCATGTTACCTGCAAGTTGACACATACTCCATTGCGGGAAAACTTCCTTCAGGGGTTTCGACCGCCTAATAAGCTTCCTGAACATGGTTGTGTCACAAACCTAGACAGTCTGGGGTGTCACTCATGCTGGCAGAATGAGAATTGGCAGGTATGAGACCGCTGCGGCAGCATTGGAGCAGCTGAGCCTGGGACGCGCACAAGCATATGATAAATATGTCTCAAACCGGGAGATGCCGAGGCCATGCAGGCACTGGGGCAGGATGAGCGAGAACAGATCCAAGTTACTATTCTAGGTGGCCTCTTACAACAAGACATGAAAGTTCATCTTTGGTCAAGCAAGATAAGACGAAAAGAAGACAGGGACGATACTCCGTATGGCTGCCGCCGCCGCCACAGGCACTCGGCCACGCTGTTGACGTCGTCCCGTCGGCTGCTGTGCCCGTGTCCATTGATACTGAGAGGTTCGTTCTTCGAAACAAGTTGTGGGCTATGCTCCGAGACTGTGCCGTCAACAAGGCAGCGTCTCCGAGGATATAGCTGGCAACTGTTGATTGAGATGTGACTTGACAGAGGATGTTTGGGCGATCACTAAGGTAGCTGTTGTTTGGGCTTATGTGTTGATAGATGTTGCGCATAAGGCGGCTACGTAGAGCTGTGCCCAGATAAGGCGAATGGGATGGTGCTGGCTAGTACGTGCCTAGTGATCCCGGACCGATCGCGTTACATTGGCCGATGCATTGTTAGTCGACGACCCAGTTGTTCTTGTTGTTGTTGTCGTTGTGGTTGAAATTGGGGTGCGTTCCCGACATTTGTCTATTGGCTTGCTATTGTTGAGAGGTACATATGTATGCAACTTGCTGGGCGGGTCAAGCACAAATGTGTTGATTGGGCGCATGCAAGAAACACAAACGGCGTGGTGTTCTTCCTCACTGTGGGCCCCCAGATGGTGTTGAACACATACCTAAGCCGAGCTAAGCTAGGTAAGGTACCTAGAACCCTGAAGTTTTAGCCTCAATCTGGACTGACTGCCTGCATTGCCAGCGGAGAGAGACGAGAGTTAAGAATACCTTACCTACCTTACCTAAGTAGACTAAGGCAGCCAGGGGGTCGCAAGCTGTTCCAAGTCGGGATAGCATGCCCCACGCCATCTGCTCGCGACGTCGCAGCACGATAGAGATACAGACGTAGGCCCAGAAAATCGTGGATGGGAAGGGGTTCTGCTCACGGAAGAGGCTCAATGGTCGAGCCACCAACCAGGAGCAAGGTTAAGCAGTTTCAGCTTTCAGCCGAGTCCGTGGGAAGCTATACCAAGAGGGAAATTGTATGCGCAGGCTTGAGCTGATTTAGCCGTGGTGATGGACGACAGCCGGCAGCCAGGGTAAATTGCTTGCAGGCGCTGTGTCGTATCTTCGGTCCGGCTTCTAATTGTCTACCATTCTATTGTTAGATGGTTGTAAGTGTGGTCAAGTCGTGGCGTATCTATCTGTAGGAGGGAGTGGATGAATGCAGCTAAAGATCTTTGGTTCCTGCAGCAGGACGACCTTGGATTCCGACGTGAAATGAAAACGATAGCGCAATAATATTTTAACTCTCACTATCCGTATGTAATGCCTATTCGATAATTAGGCACATTGCCTGTCAAGGTTGGTAATTAGGTAGCTGTTATGGTTACACACGACGAGATGACGAAGGTCCCGTCCCACTAGCCAAAATCAAAGGGTCGTCTCACTTCGATCAAAAGGCTTTTTTCCAAAGTGAAAACCCAGCCAGAACAACTAGCATCTGGATGAAAAGCTGTGAGAAGCATCATGAATCAGAAGCCAAGTCACTTGTTACTTAATCTAGCAAGGTTCTTGCTCGAGGAGCTTGTGCTAGAATAGGGCAAGGGCAATTGTCAAGTTAAATTGGGTGATCTCCAGAATCTCCATCTCTAATAATCTCTTCCTCCACCTCCATCACACCACACCACACCATACATGTACACAACCAGTTCCCCAGATGTTTCCAGCTATTCCATTCTTGAGATGGCGCAACCGCGTCAATTTGCTAGCGTGTAGCCACACCGAGCGGGCTGCTAGCACGGACAGGTGCTGATACACGCTTCGACTCATTATAGATCCGCGCTGGTTCAGCTCCAACATTTCGTCTCGTGTGTCAATTCGAATCTCGGTGGTTCTCAGCGTCAGGGGGTTGGTCCGTCTTCGAATAGACTATCCGTACATGCATACATACACTCGCATTACGCCACCAACTTCTCAAACACGGACACCCCCCTTCTCCCCAGACCTGGGACATGTGCTGGTACATGGTTATGTATATACTCACTCACTGCATCGCGGAGAGACGGCTGTAAATAGACTAAACCGGGAGTTTGTTAGAGCCGGGACGAAGAGACGAAACGCCGCCAGAAGCGCGGTAGACTACGACTAGAATTTGTGGCTGCGGCGCTGGGTTTGACCCTCCAAATGCCTATCCCGTCCAAGTCCAAGTCCAAGCCTGCCCACCGCGGCTGCGCTGCCCGCAAAGCCCTGGCTGAAGTCATCCCCTCTCATCCAGTTTGATTGAGGTGAGCTGCATTGACAGTACGTAGCAGGTCCATCTTCGAAACGTCTCTGACACTTCTCGGAAAGTCGATCCGATGAGGAATCCTACATGCGAAGGAGACAGGGTTAATCAGCCAAGGTCAACATCCAGCCACTCAGCACCCCTGTTACACTCCGCCCGCATATGGTTCAACGTCCCGGCAAAGCATATCATGGTGCTGAACTTTGTTAGTTGCAGAATGGCCAACAAAGAAGCCATCCATGCCAATCCTGCTATGTACTCTATCTTCTGTCATCATGGTAGGGGTTGTTTGACAGCTGACAATTTTTTGTCTCTTCTCTTCTTTGCCTTTATTTGCAGATCCTCCAATGCCCCGCTTCCTCTGGGAAACAATCTTATGTACCTGTCTAACTCAAGCCTCTGTTTTTTTTTTTTTTTTTT
>JAAOAY010000548.1:0-11781 GCA_013396255.1 Fusarium sp. NRRL 25303 | reverse complement strand
CTATACTATTTAAGAGAATATACAGGGGCGATAGCAGCCCTCTTTAAGCCGTTGTAATCCTCGGTAAGCTTAATTCCTAAAGTATGTAGTATCCCCGAGCTCAAGGTCTTGTTGGGAAAAGCCTTAAGAGAATCTCTATCCCATATCGGTATCCCTCCTCTGACACCAAGGAGAACGGCCGCCGTCTCGATTGGGCCGTGATAGTGCATGCGGTGGCGAATATACTAGCACAGTACCTGAATGTCCCCGGAACTGGATCAAATAGTATGTTAAGGCTGAAAGAAATCCGAATATGAAGCAAGAAGTCACGCTCTCGCATAGAAAGCAAGGCAGGGAGAGGGAGTCTACATTGGTTCCAAGGTCAGTCCAGTTCTCCTGTTCTCATCGATGGACAGAATCTGCGGACTCAGTACCAGGAACTCGGCGAGTGTTATCCGTGGAGAATACGGAAATTACTATAAAAGCATGGTAGATGCACTTAGCAGTACAGAGGCCCCTGTTACAACTCGCAATGGCGTTGAGTATATCAAGACTACTCAGCCAGAAGACGTAATCACGAACGAGCCTGCTGGCGATGAAGAATCCTTCAAGGGCTGCCTCAACAATGTCGTTAACATTTGTGCCAAGATTGACAGTACTGTGCTTCAGGTCGGAAGCCCCTTTTTGGGCACAATTGGTGCACCTGATGCGGCTGTTGCAGGTACATCCCTTTCAGTCATTGGTAAGCTTACATCGAGCAACACCGAGGTTGCTTTTGATGACAAGATTGGCCCCCCTGCCCCCACCACGGCTGGTTACAAGTATCACGCCAGTCGCGCAATCCTGGGGGAAGCTGCCCTCCAAACCTTTCTCAAGATGGGCCCGAGACAAACTCACCAGTACGACATGATTCCCAAGATGCAGGAACGCTACAACGAAGCCCGCCCTTGTGCCAAACGTCTCTAAGCTTATCGCACCTGCCTAACAGCTGTGAACATGGAAGAACTTATCCGTAATTAAGGTTTCGCTAAACCCTTTAAATAAAGGGATGAAAAGTCTAGACCATTTTGGCACTGACTTGAAGTTTCTGAGTCGGGGAGCGAATGTTTCAAATCAGCTGGAGTTCCTCTCTTTTGTGTTACAAAATATTAATATATAGGGCAATAGCATATCTAAATGTTACTCTAATACTACTGAAAAAATAGTTACACAGTATAATAGGCTAGCCATTAATGCTATTATTAGGCCGTGGAGAACTTGTCCCGTTAATATACGAGAGTTCAGATGGTGTAACCCTTATGGAATATAAGCGGGAATGATCCAGCCATGCGACAGTGTCGAGCTGACATGTCCTTTGCCTTTCTGGAAATGGCACATAAATACAATATCTTGCCGTCTGGATCCATAATCCTCATGGATTCATTCAGCTTTAAAGAACCCAACGATTCAGTCATGGAGGGAGCTCAGGATGAGCCCCAGCCAGAATCTTGTTTCGGCTACACATCGATGATTAACCGGGTGCCTATAATCTCGAAGGCCGTCATTGTCTGTATCCATTACTTCAACACTCGGGGTCAACTTCGATCTCATAACGCCAGCGGCATAGCTGCCTTTTTGCAACAAGTTTATGGCTGCCCTGCTGAGAACATCATGATACTATCCGACGTGTACTTTCGACCGACAAGTCAGCCCACGAAGCGTGCTATTCTACTATCGATACATTGGCTCTTTTTGGGATCCTTACCCGGAGACCGCCTCTTCTTTTACTCCAGTGGTAGGATGTCCCCGCCGAGTCACGGATAAGACGAGACGTTGACAAGCCAGGGCACGGCCAACCAGACAAACCGATATTTCCGGTCGATTTCAGAGAAGCAGGGTGTATAACAGAAGCAGATATTGAGGCCATCATGGCTCAAAAACTGCAGCAGGGGGTGATAACTACTGTCATGACAGACTACTTTACTAGTGCGCAGTCAGTCGCAAGCTGGTTCGACCACAGGCATCTTGGATATGACGGCGAATGACGGGCGGGCCGATGATCTACGCTCCGTCATGGCGACTGTGCTCCACAGTCTATTTGTGGAAAGATGGTGTTTACAAGGTGGTCACATTCTCGAGTCCCAGCCTCGATGACGCGAATAGGTAATATTGATATTTTAAAGACTGATGATATTCTTGGGTTCATTCATATCGCATACAATGCGCTTGGGCCAGGGTCGGTCAGTGATTTGAACTGGTATGTCCGCTTGGTGCCACTCGATTGTGGACACTCTGTATCGACACCGCATGTAACAAGAGGCCCAGCAAACAACGATGCTCCCGCGAGGCAAAGTCACAAGGCACCCCCCAAAAACAAAACAAAAAACGTTCAATCGTCTTTCATATAAAGATCTGCAAACCGTGGCGTCTAACTATCTACGCACAAGCCAGATCTACCCAGTTGCAGTTATATCGTACGATTTCTCGGCCGGATATGTCGATGGTGGTGGAGATGATGTGGGGAAATCTCCTTATATCTCTTGGCAAGTCAGTTAAGATCGAGTCAAACACACTAGCGATGACATTGGTCAGCTGGACAGGGGTCTCTTTGTCAATGGCCGGTAATTCAGAGACTAGTCTGCAAATAATCTCCCATGGTCATACGATTTGACCTGAATGATTAATTTAGTTACCTCTGTTCTTGATAGTGTCAAATCTAAGCCTGAGGAGGCTGCGTCGTTACTCTTGAATATCACGAGGTGCCCCGGTGTTTAACAATTGCTTGCTGTGTTGTAAATTCACAAGAAATTCATCACGGCGAGCGTCATCATTAGTTATGTGATGGGATGAGACTGAGTAAATAGGTCCAATTGGAAGAAAGAAGTTCCGTAAAGAACGGTTGTACCTCTTGAAGACCCGACCTTCAAAGGAATGGTATACATACTGTTGAGGCTTGCGGTAGCTTATTAAAAACCAAGCTAGCCTTGATGAATTTCATGGCAATTACGAGTACGGAAGTCTATTTATATCTTATGTCAGGGCGTTAGCTCCTCTCTAGCTGTCGATCATTCGCCCAAGATGTACTAGTTGAAATGTCACGTCTGGTAAGCGAGCATCGTCAAAGGAATGCAACATCCTCAATCCCATTTACCAGTGGCTTAATTATCTATGATTACACTGAATCCATCATGACGCCTTCCGCATAATACTCGACAGTTACTAGAAAACGGGGCAGCTACCAGTTTTCTTAATGTATGTGGTGCGTCACTCTGCTGGCAATCAGCACTAAGTATATAAACTTGAGCGAAATGAACTGACATAAAGCGCATAGTATCTAGCAAGAACATTTCTTTCAGTGAAATCCCACTGCTTCTATATCTGCCTCTTGAACTGCTTATAAAACATTCTTCTGCGCTGCGTTTATAACTGTCTTCGTTTGGCCCTCCTGCATTTTCAAGGCTGTATGCCAGACTCAGAAGGGGTACTTAAGCCAATAAGAAGATTTCATTGGAGGCCAACTGCCCTCAAGTCGTTAGTCCAAATGCCTAGTTCTTCAAACTGGTAACCACAGCATTTGAGTTTCAGCTCCTTATGAGAGTAGCCACAAGTATCTAAAGACTTACTAGAATTTTAACTCTACTTATCAGGCGTTTTTCTCGTAGAAGTATGATGACTTTCGGATTTCTGTCAGTCATTACCAAGCTTTTCCCATTTTCACACAGATTTGCCATCCTTCGCCAACTGAGCCCTTCCCTCAAATCGCCGCGTAACCAGCTTTTTGTAGTCATGTATAATCGTTTTACATACTCCATAGATGTCAACCAGACTTTTGCGACACCGATACATCACTACACTCTGCCACCTGCAAAGTCATAATGCAGGCTGGCGATGTTCTGATCTTTTGTGATCTCTACAGTGAGTTATCCTTTTCGCTCTAGATTTCATATAATACAGACCTAAGCAATACGTCATGTGTCCTTGAATCCAGCCGATGAGTTATATTAAAACCTATTAAGTGCGTAGTTCTAAAGTCAGGTCTTGACACCAAGAAGCCAGGATTTGTAAGTACCTTAGGAATCGATATCTTCAAGTCTTAAGGCATATATAAATCGTTTGGAGGCGGAATTGGTAATTTGCCAAATCACAAGTGAGTGATATTCCGGGCGACTTGAACAAGAGATGCGACATTGTGGTCATCTATAAAGGGCTCAACACACTGCCGCCAATAAATTTCTCGGATACGCTGTACCTTATATTGACTATCATGTACTGTCATACCTTCCGAGCGCTGTAGCCGGCTCTTATTGTAACCAAATTGAGAGCTTACAGAAGAAAGCTAATTGGAATCGGTGTTGATGACCGTAGCTTGAGGCTGGGGTTTGTGTCACTTGTTGCTGCTGCTGTAAATGACCTCACTCGATTCCAGGCAAGTCTGAGCTCCGACACAAAGAGCAAACAGATTTTTAAGCCTGCCTCACGGGTATCGACGAAGACTTTGACGGTGTTGGCGTGATAAGAGCCATGAGCGCCCTTCTCTGGAGGAAACTTTGTCATCGATTTGTGTTGCCAAAATCAAGGCGCATCCAAGGGTTATAACTTCTGGCATCAAGTTCAAAGTACATCTGTTAGCTAGCGTCTGTCCAAGATGTAATCAATTCAGAAGACATCTATCTCCAACCGCTATAAGCCATTGTCTCAGTCTAGAACTCTAGAACTCTATCCTTTACATGTCCAACGTCTACAAGACATCGTGATCCAGAACTGCCACACAAGACATCACCATATCCAGATCCAGTACCACCCCATCAATACTCGGTATCCAAGCTCTAGTTTCTTCGTCGCTTAGAGCGGTGCTTAGGGACAGGGAGGTTCTCGCCAGTGTTGGCGGGCGCGGGTCGCTTTGGCCCTAAGCCTGAGCGTGTCGTGAAATTCGGGCGGTCCTGGATGCCCTTGACAGTACGATAGAAACCGGTCTCGCCCTTGCGGCCCTTCTTCTGGGGCTCTTCTTTCTCAGAATCAGTGGACAATTGCTCGATTGAGCTGGAGCTGGAAATCCGGAGTTCGATTGAGTCACCCTCATTTTCGCCGGCATCTTGAAGTCTCTGTTTATGAAGTTTGTTTTCAAGAAACTCTTCCATCTCGTTCACAATGCCACAGAGCTCGTCATATCGGAATGCGATTGGCAGGTCATCGACATCGACGAGAAGACCCTCCTTAGCGGCCAGGTCGTGCAGGGTGAGGACAAGCTCGTGGTCTGAGTTCACAGGCTGTTTAAGGGCATCGCGAAAAGGCTAGAGACTAATTAGCAATGATATTGTTGAACATGTGAGCAGACTTACAACTGCGTTAATAGCTTGCTCAACTTCCAAGATTGATCCATGTCCAGTTGGCTTGGGGGTCAGTCTGGCCTTCTAGACCGAAACAGTTGACTCTTTGTTCTTGTTGATATCGAAGCCAATCACAGCACGGATAGCGCCTTTACTTCCGCCGATGTAGCCTTTAGCAAGGTTCTTCAGCTTCTTGCCTTGCTGAGAATACGCGACTTCAACGACTACACCAGACTCCCCCGATTTGACATGACGGTACTGAAGGTCTGGTGACTTCTGCTTTTTCTTGTCGACATCATCATCTGGATCGTCGGGTCGTCTTTGGGTGTTTAGAATGATGTCTGTAGACAGCATCTGTCTAATGCCTGCAACAAACTTAGCCGTGGCATTGTCGCCATCCATGAGAGGCCAGAGCTTTGCGAGGACAGCCGTGTTGAACGATCCGGCGAAACCCTCGTGGACTGAGGATGGCATTCGGATGGTTATCTCGCCTTTGAAAGGATCGTAGTCAAAACGACGAAACGTCGCTTCAATCTCTTCCTTGGCGCTCTTGAACTCAGCCCAGCTAAGTGGGAAAGTCTTATGGTAATCTTCTTCGAGAGGTCTAGCTTCTTCGAGTTCATGCAAGGCTTCGACCAGGACTTTCGGAAGAGCGGCAGCGGCAGGACGATCGCGCCCGAGGGAATCGGGAGGGGACGGGAGAGGAGTTTCGGTCGGAGAGACCTTGCGCGAGACCGTAGGGGACTTGTCGAGGGACGGCGCGCGAGGTTGGGAGGAGTCGGGGGATAGTTTGACGTGTTCGGCCATGACTGCAGAGGGAGAAGAGAAGAGAGCGAAATGAAAATTGAGGTTGGAGGGGAATTTCTGTTGTTGTTGTTGTTGTTTTGGTGGGTGGGGATGCCTGTGTTACCTCACCGCGTCATTCACCGCGGGGTTGGTGGGGTCAGAGCCTCTTATCTTATCAGCGACTTCTCCACTGGCAGACGCGAATTCACGTGCCTTCGCGGCTCAGGGCTTGGAGTGAATGAAGGTTGTGATGGGGTCCAGTAGAGTGGAGGTTCGGAATTAATTGATTTGGCTTGGCTGGACACCTGTGCTCAAAATTACAAAGCATCACAGGTAAGGCTTGTTTGTCTGTGAGGGAGGGAAATGAGAAAGCTGCTTTGGATGGGAACTCTTCGTGTTTGTTGAACCCAAAATAGTGAATCTGCAGGCCAGCATGATGATAACAGGCCTCACGGAAAGGTCTGGAGCTGGAGTCAGTAGTCCAAAGATAATTTGAGCGATCCAGTGTGTGTGTAATTCCCGACAATACAGCCTGGCATCTTTAAAGCCGTGGCCTGGCACAACGTCCGGCTCCAGATAGAGATGCTCGGGTTTTAACCCTGCTCGACAGTCCAGCTTCCGCTGTTGATTCTCTATCGCCGCACCGAGTCTTGAGTGACATCACTTAAGTTGTTTAAGTCTCTTCTTTTAACTCCATGCTTTTCTTCAAGATACCGTGCCGGGACTACTCTTCAGTAAGGTCTGGCTGACACTGTCAGTCTCCCGCATCAGTATAAAGACATTGCAATGCGACGGGTTATGTCAAGGCTAACTCTGCGGTGCAGATGTGAACGATGCAGAAAATTTTGAAATTACCTGAGTCATTCAATTGAGACCTTAGCCTCCCACATCGAAAGCGCAATGCCATTGTTTGTCGAAAGGGTTGTTCAATGCTCCACACTGCTGCACCCTGACTTATGCATCATAGCGGATGCTCCAAATCTCACAGAAATGGTAAGTAAATAAAACCTGAGTAGCCGTCACTACCTTATTGCACCTCGAAGTTGCATTTCAAATGAAAAGAATATTAATCGTTTATTTCTTCTAAGCATTATGAACAGACGATGCTTTCTGCCCACTCTGATTATAGGATGAAAATGGACGTGAAGCGAGAAAGGCAAGCTACCCTGGACCGGGTGCAACCAGAGGAACCCGGATGCCTATTGGAAGTGATTTCACGCGAATTGCGGCTTATCGATACCTTATCAGTTGGCGCTAAGCCGATATGGCAGCCGGCTCCACCAGGTCAATCAGATCCAACAGTCAGTTCAGTTTTCATTGCGGTTCCAATGAAGATAAGAGTATAGATGCAGATCGTATTACTCCGCAAATATTGCTTCTAACATCAGAATTAGTGTCGCATCAGGATCAATCTCACATAACAGACGACTGTTGATCACTGACGTCTATAATGATGGTTTCAAGATAAGTTGTGTAGGGCAGAGACCAGTCAGCGCAAGAACCTAATATTAACGCCATTTCCTGTAGATCGTTTTAATGTCAATTGAGAAGATTGTGTTGCGTTGGTCAAAGAACTCGCGATCTGAATAAGTAATAAATGCGAAGTCATCAGAACGCAATAAGCCTTAATAGTTTATTTTCATCACTTGAATCAACATCCTGGGATCGCTCTCCATGTACTGCTCCTCAGGTTTCCCGTACCTGCGCGGTAGAGTCATGAGAAGCCGGGCCACCAATTGAAAAGACCACGAACCGCGCAAACATTGCCAAAAAGATGTCTCGGTGCCTGCGATAGCCGCATCAGTTGATCTTCCGCAGGCTTAGCCCTGCGATTTACCAGCTGCTCGTTTATAAGGAAGCCAAATTTGCGGAATTGCACGGAGTGTTTGCGCAGGCGCCACGTGTGATGGCTGAGACAATATGAGTTGGCCAACGAATTATATACTCCCTTTGGCATGATGGCGCCAACAAGGGTATCGGAGCTAACCATCAGAAAGACACAGTGCGTAAAAAGACAAGCACTATCATGCATTGTTTGGTGCTAAGACAGGTCCTCTTTGATTGATAAACTATCTCTCTGTCTTGGTATACCACTCTTGCACCATCTTCACGATTCGTGTCAGACCTGTCCCCGTAATATCTAGTAACGACCGTAGATTGACGATCTCTGAGCATTAAAGTCATCATCGTATTCAACAGGAGCCTTGTCACACCGAAATTTCCCCACTAACTCAATCTGCTACATGGTGGGTTACACAAGGCTCAAAATCAGGCTCTCAACCGAATACGACGCGTTACTCATGCGTTGGTGGCCTACGTGACGTGGCTCCAACGTGCGGTGTAATCGAAGAGATCGAAGTAGGGAAAAATTCACCTATTACTTCAACCAGCTTCTCTCTTTATCTTCCCTACAAATTAAATTCTCTACAATTACTCAAGTCTACATCATGGCAAATATCGGCAACGTTTCTGCTTCCCTGGTCTCAGCCAAAAACGAGAACACAGCAGCCTTGGTTAATATCAACCTAGATGTCTCACTGTGGCGCACAACCCCGCCTGCAGAGTTCCTTCCCGTTGGCTCTGCTTTGGCAGCATGGCGAAAGACCGAGGCCGAAGATGGCGAGCTTCACAAGACGGCATGTCGGCTTGGGTTCTTGTTCAACGAGCTTGTTCCAGAGACACCGAATCTCCTCCGATGCTACGGCACCAGAGTCTCCGAAATTATGACCAGCCCAAATATTAACCCGCGCGGAACCCCCGAAGACGGCCCCTTTCGTGATTTCATTGGTGCTGATGGAACCGGTATATGGGCTGCGGCAACATCTATACCCGCATCGCTCAGTGCATTTCTTCTCGCTTGTATACTTGCTCGGGCTTGGGACGCCAATAGAGCCACCAGCATCTGGGCTGAGCTCATACACGAGCGGGTTGCACATGTTGAGGCCCAACTAAACATGGGCAAATTGGTTAATCCCCACACTGAGATGGCCATCCGCCAGAATATCAGTCGTGCGGACCTTGCAAAGTGGGATGCAAGCGCTCGAGCCTGGCTTCGAAGGGCAGATCAAAGCATGCTCAGCCATCACGATCAATTCAAGCTGGTTATGCGAAATGTCAAAACACCTTTCCTTGAACCTGGGACGACATTTGAGAAGGTAACCTCAGGCTGGATACAATCGATGAAGGTTGTGGAAGACTTGCTCAGAAACATACCACAGGAGGTTCCCGATCGAGCAGTTTTGGTGGCAATCTCAGCATGGCATCTCTATCCAGACCTGCTGGTATGCCAGAACGAGACAACTAAGATTCCACTCAAAGACCCGCTATTCCCTCCGGCTGCCATTCTTACTCTTGGTTTGGAACCTCGGGATTCCCGTAGTGACAACTTGTGTCAGTGGTCACTGGCTCTGTCACACCTAAAATACTATGGAGATCCTGTCAAGGTCAGAAGTGATGAGGTCATTCAAAGAGTCAGCTTTCAGGATCTGTGGATGGTAGCCCTTGGGGCTCTTCTAAGACAATGGCACATAACATCGTCGGGCCTTGGAGCTTCTATCATGTGGTTTCAGTGTCTTGGGAAACTATTGAAAACCTCGCCAGCCTCGTCCAGCCATGGATTCTCATGGCTGTTGAAACTTTGCGATACCGCCTCATCTATTGACCAGCCGGACGCCATGGATAAAGATTCCAGGATGCAGCTCGTAGAATACGGCTGGAGGAATAAATCTCCCTTCTTCGGATCATTTTCTAGCATTGATGCACCATTCTTTGGTCTATGCAAGCTCAATGTCATCCGTAAACTGCAAGGAGACGACAACCTCGAACTTGGATTTCGGTACATCCGGAAAATTGGGTCTCAACTGAATCTCCGACCCGAAGATGCAATTGTAGTCTACTCGCGGACCGAGGGCGGCGAAACCTACGTTGAGTGGGCCACCCTATTCCCTGTCAGTCCACTAGCCTTGGGAGGATCGGCGAGTGAGTATGGACCAGATTCCCCAAAGATTAATGCGAGGTGGATATACTATCAGTCATCGAACGGCCTTCTTAAAACCCACAGTATTCTGAAACAGCGACAATTGCACATTGAGAAATCTGGAGAGCGATGCACCATCGTGTCCAAAGACATCCTTGCGCAAGCTATTACCTTTGAACAGCCGAATCACGACTCAATGAAATGCACCTGGGATGAGCCACCGCCATTGTTTGGGAGGCCTGCCTCTCCTACAAGATTTCTGGCCCTCAACTTTGGAACCATAGTCCTAGGAGCAACTGACTTTCGTCTATTAATTCGAGAAAGCCGACTTCGGGGTAAAATCATGAGGGCACTGGCTAGTCATAGTCTACGCCCTGGCTTGGACTGGCTCAACAACGGTCCGGATGTCGACGCAATAATTCGGTATTTAAAACTTTATCAGGTATAACCAAAGAAGCAACAAGTATCTATCAAGTTGAACAAATAACTAACAAGCGACAGCCCAGCGTTGATCAACTGGAGCCAATAGCAAAACGGCGCGCAGTCGATCCGGATTCAGCCCGTTCGAACTCTCTTAGGGAGGACAAAATTGGCAAGTTTCCTATTGTTTCCAAAGACTTTTTGAAGTCTCTGCATGTCCTTGAGTTGGCGGGGACGATCTATCAGCAACTTCCCACTGCCACCGTGTCTTTGAAAGTGATCGACCAGGACTTGTCGAAAGCCCATTGGGTTCCAGTAGGCCTCAAGTCTCATCTTTCTCATCAACTTGCTGGCGTCTCGGTGGAAGAAGAAAGCCTCAAGCTGCCGCGGCGCAATGCATTTGCAGCCATCGCAATGTTCGAATCTGGGTTCTTAAATATTGATACGGAGCAGCTGAGCGAGGTCGTTGCACTATGCTTCGAAGATTCCATCTTTGTTTCGGGCATTTTGCTTTCGGATCCCGCGACTGAGTCTCTCGGAATCAGCATGCGTCATCTTGTTGGCAACATTGGGCAGGCTGGAATGGTTTTTATGGTGGCGCCGATGGATCCTCGAATCCGGCCTCCAACATATGATTCAAGACTGGTAAGGCAACAATCTTACGACGGAAAATGCACAGATAAGTTCCGTGGAACCTCACTTCATTTGTCGTTCACGAACTGGAAGTTCGCCTTGGATTGGAACAATGCAGGGGAAATTGACCAACAAGTGTTTCTGTTAGAGTCCGTGATATCGGTCCAAGACAAGGGGAAGTGGGTCGCAGATATTAACGTATTAGAGTTAGAATCGAGCGAACCGCAAGTCATACAATTTAGGTGTGATTGCGACCGGGAAGCACCCCCTCCATTAACAGAAGATATCCTCTCGTTGGAATCCTGGGAACAGATTCTGAACCCGCCCCCGTCCGTCGGGATTATACGTTCTAACAGGAACTGGGCCGCTCGCCTCGCTGCAATAACGATACTGGCCCAGCAAAGGCAAGGTCATGCTGCTGTTGTCCTTGGGAATGACCCTATATGCTGGAGTTGTTTTGAAGATCTTTACTCAGAGCCTGAGCCTTGTCTGCCTAGTTTTATTATTCACTAATAATTACTTACTATTAGTAAGTTAAATCAAAGTATAATATGTTTCATAAGTATATAATATATTTAAGTAAATTATGTACTTTATTATAGATCTTAAATGTGATTTTTAAAAAGCTTTTTAAAAACTTAAATTAAGTCTAAAATAGCTATAATTTTAATAGTATGAATA
>JAAOAY010000547.1:0-40828 GCA_013396255.1 Fusarium sp. NRRL 25303 | reverse complement strand
GAGGAAGAAAGAGGGGAAGGAATAGAGGAAGGAAGTTATAATAGAAATTAGCTAAATTAAAACCTCTTAATTATAATTTTACCAAGAAGGTACTTTATTTTATACATTTCAGTTAGATATTAATTAAATTAAAGTCTGTAAACCAAGCTGTAGTCCACTTAGCTATATGTTCATAGCTACCTCACTTTAGCGATAGATGGTAAAGGATGGCATAGCCCACCTAACAGGAGGCCCTCAACTGCGTTAGTTCCTTCTGTGAGGTATTACCAGCTGTCCGGCCATCGTAAAATACCCCTGAAGGTATTGGACTGGCCAGCTTAGCACTTTATGTGTTACTGCAGGTCAACGCAACTCGAACTAGCTCCGACTAAGCTGCATGCTACTGATCCAAGATCATCTCGTATGAGACGGCGAGGAAACAACAAGAACAGGTTCCTGACGTGTTCATGTGGCGCTTGGCTGTAATAATATGGCTCCAATCACATACCCATACAGAATTTCAATAATCGGCTTAGTCCTCTTGAGTAGTTGCTACAGGTCAATGCAACACCGAGAGAGGTCGCGGCCAACGTGCATGACACTAGGCTGAGATATTCATGTATTTTCTCAGCAAAAGGGAGACAAAAAGCACCTTAAACTGGCCGGGGTCATTGCTTCGAAAGGACAGAGGACGTATGGTCTTTTCCTTCATACCGGCCACGAACGGGTATAAGAACCTCCCTCTTCTCCCTCAAAATGAAACTCTCAGATTCATAGTGGTTTATATTGCATAAAGCCTTATAGACAACTCACATCTCCCGCTCTTAATAAATTTATCTTGTCGAGATACAGTAGCACCCCCTTTAGCTACTTTTCTCATCATATCTTGCATCCCACCCGCTATCGGCGGCACTCGTGAGCCAGAATACACCGACCTCATGTAAGTAGCCAGAAATCTAAAGATCAAGGCAGTGCTTCTAACAAATGACCTTGTCTCAGCTCCGGCATTTCCTTGGCGATGGCAACTCCCAACTCCAGCAGTTCAGCCAAGTCACAAGCTTCGCTATCTATCCCTGCACAGGATGAGAAGAAAAATGGTGAAATTGCTCCTGTCAATAACTCAAACTCGGATACAAACAAAGAGGATATGAAAGACACTGAACATTCAAGTAACTCTAACCAAGACAATGGTGGAACTGAAGGAAGGAACTTGGACGATATTCTCGATCCAGCTGGACAGCATGTGACGCAAGATATGGGGTTCAAATGAATGTTTTCACTTCAGTACGCGAGACTGCTTAGAATTCTAGTTGAAAATTTATGTCTATGTATAAGCCAGCATTGATAGCAACGTGTTTCGCAACTCTGATTGGTTCTTAATGATGGTTGGTGACGTATGACGTGTCATGTGGGGGGGCATCCGTCAGGTCCACGTGCCATCGATGAAGTTAAAAAAAAGAGACAACTCAGGATCCATGATCGTTGTCACAGCCCAATTGCCTATATACATTTACGCCATCACACCGCCAGCACCCCGGTTACCATATAATATATAGTAGCGGTGCGCTCATAATGATTTTTTTCGCTCTCTTCAAACAAAGCCAACAATCTTCACGATGCTAGTTCTACGACGCGATGCAGCCTTCGAACGCTTAGCAGGGCAAGTATCTTGTTACTTGAAGGATCTAGAAACAGAGAGACAAGGTCTTCTGAAGCTACCTGTCTCGCTCATGCCAAAAGAAGCTTTAACTCTTTTGAACCGGTTTTACAAAATATACGTGCGTATAATCATGCGAGTTTATTATCCTTGCTAATCAACATAAAGGATGAAGGAGTAAAAGACTGGACCAGAGAAAGGAATTTCAACATCGAGAGATATCCCTACCTGGGACCCCAGATACTCTTGCTTCAGTCAGGGGACATCCAGCTTTCAGATGATCGGGTTTCGGTTGTGATTTTCATTCCCAGGCCCAAGGCTATACAAGAAAAAGAAGGGATCGCGGCTGCTGGCGAGGAAGTAAGCACAAAACCTCCGTCTATAGGTTTGCAGGAAACGTCTTTTAGGATTTCGGTCCAATCTCCTATAGGCGGGCCAGTCTTTGCTGCATCTCCTAACGAGTTCGAAGTAGGCGATATAGCCATTCTTGAGGGAGGGGAGCGTCTATCAGCGAGGGGTGATGATGTGTGCATGCTTTGCGCACTTCATCGTACGAACAAGATTGCACCCGAGAAGAAAGATAACAATCAAATGTAGTGATTTTTATGTCGAAAATGCAAGCAGGGTTCCAAGATCAAACATGCTAGAATCGCATAAAATGTCGTCAAAGTTGGAGGGGCAATCTGGGTTAAACCGATCACTGGTATCCATCGCCAAGGTGTCTGATATGTTGTCGACGTGACCAATGACTTCGTTCGAACATGAGGTAGCAGGATTCGACAATAAGACTTCACTGTCTGGCAGATTGTGTAGCTGACTTGGGAATTGAGGGTCATTTAGAGACGGCAGCGATGCTTGACTTGGGGGAATTCCGAAATATACGCTGGAGAATTGGGGAATGTTGTCATGGCAGCCATGAAGTTCCTCGACCCTATCGGCGTCCGGACGGTCGAGGTGACCTGCGCTCAACTGATTCGTGCTTGCGTTATGATGGCCAGCGGACGAATAACGTTGGGCAAGTCCTATACCAGCCTCGATATTTCGGACTGGCGTTGTCCCTGTTGATGGCTGTGTCTCATACCCACCTGCGGTAGCCGTCAAAGGAGGCGCCCCCGATTGGGAGCCCACGCCCTCATGTGACCCCGACAAAGGAATGTCCACGTTAGTAGATGTGCCTCGTACCTCGTGGCCATCGTCACTACCGGCATCGGTGGTGCTTTCAGTGGCGTATGGCAATTCTCGATTGCCATTGTGCATTGGGTCTTGATCGAAACAGTACCGGATCACTCTGACGTCCGATGGGGATTCTCTGGGTGTTTCATAGAAATGGCGCCGTCGTTTTGCTGGCCTTTCATTCTCACGGACCTGGAGCCTGTGTCTTAATTTTGTTTGGTTGCCAAACAGTCGCTCAATATGAAGCTCCTCCAGGTATTTTGAAATGCTGTTTGCAGCATCTCGGTATAGTTTG
The DNA here is from genome assembly GCA_013396255.1 of Fusarium sp. NRRL 25303. Taxonomy (NCBI): domain Eukaryota; kingdom Fungi; phylum Ascomycota; class Sordariomycetes; order Hypocreales; family Nectriaceae; genus Fusarium; species Fusarium sp. NRRL 25303. The sequence continues at coordinate 37,724 of JAAOAY010000547.1, read as the reverse complement.
GAGTTTGTAACACAATCTTCGCAACTCCTAGGAGGCTCCAGTTCTTTTACATCAAAGCAAGAAACTATTCTTTGAGCTTCTTCGGTGTGCTGAGATTGTAGGAGTAACTTGATGTTCTTGTAGAATTCCTTGTTGACGTTCGGCTCGACGTTTCTATGGATATGGGTTTTCGACTCAGCTGATAGCTCTGTAAGCCTTCGAGTAAAGTTTAGTCTCTGTCCTTGAGTTGAATGATACCCCACTACTTACCTCCCCTGTGACTGAAGCTTCGAGAACAAGACCTCTATGCCCTTCTCTGTTTGGAGCAAGAATAATGTCTTCCCTTCCCTGAGCCATCGCTTGAAAGTCGCACTTGACACCTTGCCTAGACTGTTCTTGAACTCTTGGAGTGGCAAAGGTCGCCAGGCCTCTCTTGACACCCAGAGCTGTAGTAAAGCAAATCGCCGAGCAATCTTGGTTATTTGCGATGATTTCTCGAGGGCCTGGATGTAGTCGAATACGCCGAGATCATCGATGGGAATTGACCCGGAGCTGAGGAAAGGCTTCGGTGATTGTGCCCAAGACTTCAGATCGGCGATGGGGAAAGGTTGTTCATTATCTTCAGCGGAACATTTAGTTCCCGTAGAAGATCCTTCGCTAGGAGATTTCTCGTTTCTGGAGGACTGGGTCCTTGAAAGCACAGCCCCCGCTGCCGGCGTTTGCGTTGAAGGCTGGAAGGTTCTTGTAGGTGAATCGTGCTGTTTGTCTGGCCCATTGAAAGAACCATCTTGCACAATCGTTGCTGTGGTTGTATCTGGGAAACGGGAATGGTCGGGCGATTTCTTTTCATATGGTACTTTGCGGAATTCAGCTTGCGCCTCAGTTCCAAGTTGATGAAGTTTATTCCTGACGGCCTCATGAACATCCTGTGCGATGATCTTGCAGGCGGCCGAAATCTCGTCGTATGAGCGAATGGTGGCTGTGAGAGGAAGGTGAAACTTACAATCCGTTCTAAATTTTTATTATCATTGAACTGATGAGATTGAGATTTAGCGGAAGAGATGAAAAAGAATCCTAGAATACGGAACTGATCGTGAAGAGGTTCGTCAGTATCCATAACTTTGCGGTTTGGAGAGGAGTAAGGAACAGATTGAGTTTGAATGCCATGAGTCTGGAGGAGCCCCCAAAAAGGAAGCCCCATANNTATGGGGCTTCCTTTTTGGGGGAGTTACGACCCCACGTCTGCAGGCGAGACCATATCCCATCCTTGCTCATGTCCCGCCTCATCATCTCCAAGGATCTATTGGTCTAGTCATAGGCGGCTTAGAAATAAGCCTCGCTTCACATGGATCAGAATGCCTGGCAAATTAGGGGTAAGCCCATCCTGGACGGTACGTAGATCTATAGGGAAAGGGAGTGGAGGGCCTCAAAATACAAATAGGCTCATCAAGTCGAAGAAAACTGCATCACTGCACTACCGCCTCGTTGCCTTCTTTGAATCCCCCCCTGCATAAGGTACCCCTACTTAGGCAACTTGATTCTCATACTTGATACCTCTCTCTACAGTCCGTATCTTTGGTTCCCAGTACAAGTCGAACTTCGTCTTATCCCCAGTCCTCTCTTTACATGCAAGCCAGCTGTGCATTCCATCGTTCGACTGATTCATTGTGAACCATGGAAAACCAACCTGAGCGGGGAATACTCGTCACTCAAGAGGTTGTAGTCACTGTATGTAGATTACTGTTCTATCTCTTGTTGTATACTGATATTGCCAGAATGAGAAAGGCCCCATGGTACAACGGGCAATTTCCTTCAAGGTTCTGTCCCCTACGCCTGGAAAAAGCTCAAGGATGACGGTGTTGCGCAACACCTTGCGCGACGTATTGGTAGTCATCCGAGACTGGATTCTGAAAAAAAGGGGCTCAGCCTGGTTTACACTGGTGTCTGGTGAGGAGAAGCAGGGCTTACTTGAAGGCTAATAGCATTGACGTGTGTGATTCTATTGTAACTATTATGTACATACCCCTTGGCTCGGTGTTGGGGAACAACGTTTCGATTTAGACTCAAACAGATCCTTGAAATATCAATGTCGGTGTGATTCCACGACCCCATGTATGCATGGCAGTTCACAATTGCATCGATTTTGAGCCTCATCGAAGATATTGAAAACCTCAGATACCTCTTGCCATGCCTCCATTTCCTGTTGACCACCACTACTGTAATCATGGAGTCCAGAAGTGAACAGGCAAGCGTGCCGAGAGAAAAGTGCCAACGAAAGAGAACAAAACAGAGGGCATGAGAAAAGGCCCTAAAATCTGCCCGAGAATTCTTTTCTGGATGGTTGGACGAGCCCCATCCAACAACAGCCCTCGTCATCAAGGAAACTGTCTCAGTACTGTGGCCGGGACTCCGCCATGACGCACTCTCGATCCATCCGCCAGTTCTCGGATCCAGCAAGTCTTTCTTCAGTCTCTTGAGCCAGATCAATGCTAGCGGGCTGACAAACCTTGTGGATCTCTTCGAAACGACAATACGCTTGAGAGGCACTCCTCTATGTGGTCTAGCCGGCTCGCCAACGGTTCGGATGAGGCCAGTTGGACCGCGTAAGCTTGAAGTGTCGTATACGATGCCGGAATCGGAATTGCCCGATTTAATTGCAATCCAAGCGGCCGAAGAACTATCATGTTTAGCCCGTATGAACCGCACAGCTTTCCTGGACGATCGGTATGTCACTCGACCAACAGTACCTGAGAATTGAGGATCCCCTACCATCCTTGGCCATCAGAAGCATAAATGCACCGTTGAATGGCGCCTTCTGCACTACTTCATTTTGAACGCCTCTCCGATTTCTTTATCGCTTTCTTTGTGCCTCCTCCTGGACGTTCTTCTGTCTCACCACGCTACGATGCTCCTACCGGCTCAGCCTTCAGTTGCCCATGGCACTAGTCGCAAACGACCAAGTTCAGACGCGCTGGGACGCGAAGACACGGGTACCCATTGCGACTGTGGGATACTTCATTCGAACGAACAAATCCGGAATGATAAATGCGAAACTCTCGATATTAGAGTTAAGAAGAGCAAGCCTGAGAAGATACTCGATGGTGGGATTGCAGGTGACGGCACCATCCACGGCGATAGCGCAACAAATCCCACGACAGCCGACAGCACTGGAGACAGAAGTATAACAGACAATGATCTCATCGATGGAGGCCTTATGGATGATGGTATTGGAGACGACGAAAGCAAATGTTCCACGGAGTCAATCCTCTGTTACCAGGAGATTGAACCTCCTGCAATGGAACCTTACGACCTTCTTGTCTTTCCAACAGATGATAGCACTTGGCACACCTACGTTGTAAACCACGATCAGTTCCCGCCTTCTCTAAAGGAATTACCTTCGGTTCACATTGTGGGGTTTCTTTCCAACAGAAATTGTGTCGTGGCTGTTGCCTCTTGCATTCGTCAACGATTCTACGATGCTTACGCCCAGCACCTCTCGCCTGAAGAGCTAGCAGGAGAAGACATCTTCACCAACGTTTTAAAACCAACCGCCTTTCAGATAGCGACATACGGCTTAGAGGCAGCGAAAGAGAAGACACTGTCTGATGTCCTCAGAAGGGCCGTCAGAGGCGTTACCTGTCCTGGAGGTCTCAGCCTCTATCGTTATTACAAAACAATCATCAACCACGTTTGTGACCTCTTGCCAATTGAGTGGGCGCTGTTCAGCTATGACCTACGAGTAAGTGTTTGGCACTCAGAATGATTCCACTGCTAATACCGAATAGTTATTGAAGCCCGAAGTTCTCGCCAAGTTTGTTTTATCATCCGTCTTTCTCGAACTACATTTTGTGCAAGACCTCAACGGCGACGCTGTATCTCAACTCCTTGAAAGGAAACAACAAGATGGATTGAAAGAGTACTTGGCGACAAAGGAATCCTCGGCTATTACAAACGTAACAGAGAACGCCAATGACCAGATGCACGAAATATCACTGCTCCGTGGACTACTGGCATTTGCTGGTCACCAGGCAAGCGATTGCTATTACCAGTACGACCAAGACAGGAGCATCGATGACAGCTGTCTCATACTTGGTCGGGTCCTTTTTTGTATTCTTTATTCTGACGGAAGCAAAGCACCTGGGAGAATGCGGATTCCTAGGCCCTTGGGTGCAGACGATGTGCAAGAGCGCCTCACTCAGTCGGGATACTCAGCCACGAACATTTCGGAGGTGCTTGGTAACATCACCACTTTCCTCCCGATTGGATTTCCGGTTCCCTACCGCGAGACTTTGCCAGCAACCTTGGTAAACAGGCTCCCGCGGCGAGTAGTGATGGATGCGATACACGAGAGGTAAGATTACCTCATCTGCCCTGTCAAAATTGGGACTAAATCGCAGCAGGAATAACACCTATGTGCTTCATCTTCATGATTTAGAGAGAGAAGAGAATGCTACGATGCTTTTGCTTCTTTATATTGCCAAGGAAGGGCTAAAATCGGAAGTTACCAGAATATGGATGACTTCTGAAGAGGGTCAGAGGAGGTACGGCCAGATATTAACACGCATACGGGAGCAAGCACAGTCCTTGGAACAGTTTACATTAAGTGTGCATACCTTGCTCGCTTATTCACACCTTCTAGACTCATTTGAACAGGTGTGGGAGCCTGTCTACACATGCAACCTTCGCGACTTCTCTTCCCTTCTAGACGGCAAACAGCAAGTCAATCGGCGTGGCATATTGGAAATAGTGGCGAGCCATGCTCAGAAAGTGTTGACTGGTCGTTCCGCCGGTTCTGCCAAGGCTATGACGTTTGCTGTCATGCCATCGCCGGGACACTGGTACGATGGGTTGGTCGAACGGTATTGTCAACACCGGTCAACGAGATCAATGACGCATAATGAAGCTTACAGAACTGCCATTTCAAAGAACTCCTTTTTACCCTGGAATATTTCTTGTTTAATGATCAGCTGAGATTGTTTATAGTTATCTTATTCCACCCACCTTCACACTTACAAATAAATCCATATGCCACAATCACTTCAATTCTAGGAGCAGAGCTTCCTCTAATAGCCCAGTCACACACATTAACCAAGAGTGGTCCTCGCACTGAAATGCAACCCTGACACGACAACGATCGTGGTCAGCTCATGTGAATTTCATCTCGCTTCCTTTTCTTACATTTCAACATTCTAAGTCACTTTCCCCACTAGAGGAACGACCAACATGTTGAATGAGCTCCCTCACCCATACCAAGTTTCCTCAATGCAAGCCATTTTCCATGTGAAACGACCTCGCCTAGAGTACTAGCTGGTGGGTGTTTATGTCAGCGTCCTATCTAAGGGCGGAACGAGAATTTGCCTAGTATTCTTCACCGCTTCGTCACTCATGTCCCCTGCAGCAAGCCGTTGACCTCCCTGCTATCAGTGATCAGCAACCTGCAGTAACGCTGTCAGATTTAGTCGCAGATGAAAGTTAGGTCAAGCGCTTGAGAACTGCCTGAAGATGCGGTAACCATAATCAGCTCACTAACAACGTGTGAGAAACACAGCCTGATGAGAGCCGCATTGATACCGCCTGAAATACCACTGCCCTTACCCCACAGACCAGTTTTATATCGAGACTTCTCAGTATGCTTTCATCAATCTTTTGGTAGTTCAGAATGGAGGAGAAGCCTCTCCCAGATGAACTTATCAAGTCTAAGATCATGTGGTACAGAGAGCACCTTTGCCATATGTTCCCTCTACCTGGCCTGGATTCAAGCTTAATTGATGCTTACAGACAGGAATTTATTGAGTCCCCACCCAAAAGTAATGGAACGAACGACAAACGACTATTCCAACTTCCGTTTATTACGGCGCTTTGCATTATTATACCCTTAGGTAAATCACTAAAGGAACTAAAGCATCAAAAGAACTCTGGAGACAGCATCGAGCGATTAGAAAATTGGATGTCGCGAAGTTTGATTACAATGTCGAACTGCACGCCATCTCTTCCATTGGTTCGCGCGTTCTTGCTGGCTGCACTTTGTTATCAGTCTGAAGGTGAACTCATATCAGCACTGCATTACTTCAACACAGCAATATCCATGTTTAAGGATATAATCATGTGAGTTTCTGTGATGAACAAAGAAGTTCATGCTAAACAATTCAGGGACCTTGGGGGTGAAAAGGGAATCAAAGCAACACTTGCGCCTGGGGAGCTACACGACCTCACGCTAGTTGGCTGGAACTTTTCAAAGTAGGTACACTGACTCATTATCGCTCCCAGGACAAATGTTGACCCTGATCTTACTAGCTTTGTGCTATTTGATTACTCTATCAAAAATCAGATTTCACTATCAATTCTGGAGCTTGATTTGGAGGTTATCCGATACGAGTTTGGCAAGGAGGCTGAAGATAGGCTTCACCAGAAGCTGAGATGCGAGATGCTCAAGGCCCGAGTGGCCCGCTTACAATGCTCTTGCATGGCCCTTGAACAATTACCAGAGATGATACAGTCAATCGAGACCTTGAAAATCCCTCCAAATCTGACATCTGGAAACATTATGTATCTTGTTGACTATTTTGAGTCTGTGCAGCTCCTTGCAGATACTCTCAGTTGGGCGGTTTCCGCATATAAGGAACTTCCAGAGGACCAAAAGAAACTTCTACCAGAGCCCCTACGGCTTACGGATAGATATGCAGGGTTTATCGTCAGGACGCTGAAGCAATCTCAGGAATTATCGAGTTTAGAAAGAAAGCGCCTCATGTCATTGTGAGTGTGGAAGAATCTTCTGAGTCTGTCTGCCACTGACAGTCTATAGCGAGCTGAGTGCTTTAAATAGCCTGAAAAGAATTTATTCCTCTCCCAGCAGACAATTAGAAGTATTTACAAACAGAGCATTTGTTTTTCTACAGTCTTATATATTAGACGGGTGTCGGCTGCGTCCACATTTGAGAAAACCAGTTAGGGAAGTCTGCACTAGATATCACGGAGACCGCTTGGAGTGACTTGTAACTTCAAGGGCAAGTTAGCATAATTTTCGACATATTAAAATTTGACATTCAGGCCATTTATAAATATGGCCGCGTGCCTACCCCGGGTCAAGTCAGGCTTCTTCCACTTAACATTATCTTTCTACCCTAATAGCAAAAATGAACGAGAAAACACCCCTTTTACAAATCCGCTGTGGGATGAAATTCCATATATCACACCTCTTTAATGTTCTGTGTTTTGTTACTTCCATCTTGCTGAATTTCATCCCACTGATCCCCGTCCACGAGCCAAACGCTGTTATGAAGTGCATTATGGTTTTCACACCGGACCTCTTACATATGCTCTTCTGGTTTCCATTTCCCAGTCTTCTGGATGACGCTTCTTTCATAGCTCTGGAGGGCACAGAACATACGCGACCGATACGCAAGTCAGATTCTCTTAACTCTGTGTTAGAGCATCTTATATCAGGGGTCCTCCCGATCGGCATTACGCTGGCTCTGGTACTGAGCGATACTGGTTTTTCGAGATGCATTTCGTTCTTACTTGCATTCAGTAGCCTGATAGTGATGGCTCTGGTCCCTTTCAATGTCTTTGGCCCTTTGGCTAAAGTGATACAAGAGCGCAAGACGGCGAGAGATGATGCCGTGTATGGTTAATGTTCAGTATTTTAAATCAAGATAACTAACATCTGAAAGGGAAGGCGGGAGCCTCTACAGAAACACTAAGCACGCGGATTATACTGCGTCAGTCAAGACCTATACGACTATACGAACATGCTGGTGTATGTGTCTCTTGTCCACTGTCTTGATACTTGTTGGGCTTACTGCCGAGAGCCAGAATATACCAGCATATACTCGGCTTTTGCTTAAGATCAAATCTGCGGATAAGACATTCGATAAGATCATCCAAAGTATTCCTAAGGCTAGGAAAATAATCGAAGCCATGCGGGTCCGGGGTGGACTTATCTACAACCTTTCTGAGGCGAGCAGGAGAGCATGGGTAGTCAAACCGATGGCTTTGGGTGAAGTAGAATTTCAAGCCGTAGGGCAGAAACCTACTTCGTTCTTCCATGGAATACATATGTTTAGGGAGCGAGTCAGGTCGACAACTCGGGTGGACTTAGAAGGGGGAGCATACCGGAATGAGCTTTTACCCCAACGAGGGAGACCTCAACATAACGATCATTGGGACTGGAGGGACGATCGCCGGCGCAACAAGCTCTCCGAATAAGACAGCCGACTATGAGCTGGCATATTTTCCGAAGTGAAAAATTACAGCAGTTTAAGGAACTCAGTGTCAGATAGGACCAGTTTATGGATGATATCCCTGAGGAGCAATGGAGCGTTCTCTTTCGGGATAGAAGTGCGTCACCTTAGGCTTTAGGTCCACTCGTTCATAAACATCACACAATACACCTTATAAATATAAAAACTATCCTTCCACTAAGTCCCATACTAAAAGATATTCAAACGTCAAGATTGAGAAAAGCTCAATGTTACTGCGAAGGCCCAGTGGCAGGGGTTGAAAGAAAATCAAGCCTAACCCTAGTCAGTCCCGTCTTCAAAGTGGTATTCCTTTTGACCGCCTAAGCAGGATTCTGTAAACATCATAGTACAGCTGAATGAACGCTAAGGACGGGGTCAGCGCTATAGTGGTGAGCTGGAGGTTGAGATGCGGTTGGGGGATACAGTCCCCGGAGAGCTGGCGGCTGCAGGTGATAGCTCAACAAATTATGCCTGTATTTCCCAGCGGTGTGATCTGCGCTACAGAAACAATGCAAGCCACTGCATGTATATCACTATGGATTGATCTACCGACAGCAAAGCGTTGGGGTGATTTCAAGTGATTGTCATCTGAAAGAGGCTCTGCTCGTAAGTATTTGAGGAGGCTCAATATCGTGCACGTCATCTCATTTTAGCAACAATTACATAATAAACCAAGAAGTTCTGCTGAATTGCATGATGCCGTCCACCACAGACGCAGCCAAAGCTTCCTTAACCTATATGGTACAACAACGCACTGAGGCTACATATCAACCAGAGCGTCAGTTGAGGCCTGCAATGTAACGTATGCGGATGCTGACGTCTTCATGCTAGGTCAAAATACCAACGGGCCACCCATCCCGGAAATACCATGGCCTTCCGAGCTTATCCCAGAAGACGGCCTCCCCGATATGGGTGTGTGGAGAGAAACACTTGAGAAACACTTGGCCTATATGAGTGCAATTAAGGATTCTAGACAGGGAAGCCAGACTTGAATGTTGTTCACTATGCACGCCCCCTGGCCAATAGTGAATATTATTTCGGATACACTGTGTTGCTGCCATTGCTCAATCGACATTGGCATGACGCTTTGTCATAACATTATTATCTTTTATCTCCTTTTGCTATAAGTATAAGTCCATTTCCGACCTGACATCCATTGATCTTCAACTGCCACTTAATAGATCATTCCAACGGACTTGCAATCTATCGTAGGTAAGTCATTATATGGTTACACCACGTGCTACGCTCACGCAGAGGAGATAAATTAGCTCTTTGAAAGAATACTCTGCCATGCTTGAGAATCAGCGCCAACTAGCTCTTGACCAAGTTACCAGGCTGGGTGATTTATCGCCTGGACAAGTACAGGATATCGGAGGGGGGACCATGGAAAAACGCATCGAGAAGGAGTTAGATGAGTCTATCCGCCTTGGAAAATATCTTAGCAAAGCGGCCTGCTATATTGACTCTCCTTGGCCAGGGGGGGACACATCCTCCCAATCCCGTGGTGAGAAAAAGATCCTGAGAGAACAAGCCTTCGAGCTTGCTCAACAACTTGACCCGTTGCTTCAACTCTCCATATTCGACCTTGGCTCTGGGTACACCATTGGCTTTTGTTTCTACCAAATAGACAAACGCTAACCAAAGAAGGAATTCCGAAAAGTTGCAGCCGATATTTGATGAGCTCGAGAAAGCAAAGAAGGTTTGTCGCTATTTCGCAGTCGACATCAATAGGGCTTCACTTGGGAGTCATGTCCAGGGCTTAAGCAAGCGATATAACTACATACTTTGCTACGGACTCCACGGAAGTTTTGAAGACGCAAGGAGATTCGCGATAGCTATGCCAGGAAACAAAGTCGGTATCTCATGCTCCTCTACATTGACTAACTTTGAACCCGAAGAGGTGTGCCGAATCCTCCAAAGCTGGCTTGAGGCTGTGGACCGGCTCATTCTTGGTCAGCATGAGCCAGTGGGGGAAAAAGAGTTGGAAAGTTCTTATCACACCCCTGGATTCACTAAATTCATGCGAGGTGGCTGGGATAAGGCGAATCAGGTTCTAGGTCGGACGGAATTCGATGATGCAAGGTGGACACTTAGATGCAAGATATCTACTTTGCCTCAGTGTCATATGTTTCGTTGTACCCCTTTAGTACAACCCGGGACTGGGTTTTTCTGGTTTGCATGCTACAAGTACACAACGTTGGAATTTCAAGACATAGTCAAAAAGTCCGGATGGAGAGTATCAAAACACTATCAAGATGAGAAGACCAAAATGTGTAAGTTCCCTGAGTATCAATGAATAATAACTATGAGGCTGAAATGCTCCAGCGATGTACGATATCATTCCGGCTTAAAAGACCGACGCTGGGTCTTTGAAGGGTACACCACCTGTCGACGCGTTTGAGATCCGCAGGGCAAGAGAATAGGTGGTCGTGGACGCCATGTGAAAGAGATTTGAATGAAGAGTGCTTGTCGAAGCGATGCAAGAGACATGAAAGTAGAGCTACAGAAATGAAGCGAACCCGACGCTGCTTGAGATAATAATAAAGCAGTGGCCCCTACAGTATCTTGCCATTATAACAGATGCAAATTCTTCGATCTATTGATCTTTATTCTATTTCAGATGTGAGAAGATTTGTTTCCAGAAATAGACGATAGCACACTTTGGCTGACGCTAGGTTCCATACAGCACTAAGAATAACAGGCTCCCGAGACCCTGTTAGAATCTTTTGCATATATAAGTTAAGAGAGCGACCCCTTCCATTATTGGAATATGTAATTTTAATTACCCTGAATTATTTTATCTTGTTCTATTTCACCAACGATATGGACAACCATATAATCTATATAGCCCGTCACGGCCACGCCAATTCCAATATTGGTGTCAGCCCTCATGGAACCGATATTTTCACACTGAGCGACAAAGACTTTGACCAATTTATCCATTCTGGAAATGTCGTTAAAAATGGCGACTTTCTACCAGATAACCTCACACAACATGGGAAAAAAGAACTGCGGCGTTATGTTGATGAACACGCAGAGTTCTGTGCATCTTTGGACCTCATACTTTGTTCCCCGTTGACCAGATCCGTTCTGACCGCAAAGGGATTGGCGGAGACAAGCGAAGCTCCGGTTGTATGCCTCTTCGGTCTTGCTGAAAACACCAACTGGATACAAGATATCCCCCCGATAACATATGTCAAAGGCGGCAAGCGATCTGCTTCTACCGTTAGCCTTGCGGGAGGTTCAGCTGGAGGGACTTTATTGGGTGAAGAAGTTGTTGACCTGACTGTGGAAACACCAGACGACAAGTGGGAGAGCTGGAATGACCGGCAGAAGCGATTATCCACCATCAAAACATGCAAGCCTCTTAGGGAGATCGAAGAGTAGGACAAGCTTCGGATTCAAATTCGCAACTCGGTCCAAAAGATCGCCGAACTTAAAGGACGAAGCATGAACGCCCTCATTATTACCCATGGCGGCAAGATCAACACGCTTACTGGACATTACAGAACCCAATTAGAGTTAACTAATGTGGGTTGGGAATTCAAAAGTTCATCCTGCTTCGCCAACCTCGGAACAGCAGTATACAGGTTTAGTTCTGCCACAGATGAAGAAGCCGAGTTGGTAGAGGTACATGAAAGCGAGGAGCATGCACAGCTCCTAGGTTCAGACTACCAGCGGCCAAGAGGGTTCTCTTACATCGATAGGAGTGGAAAAGCTGCTGATGAGAGACGACTCTACGAGATGTTCCTTAAGGAGACGCATGAGGAGGTAAAATCGAAGGTGAGTATGCCAATTCATTCGGTCCTGCTGGGATGGGATGGAACTGCCTGATGATAGTTCATGGCTCAGCACTATTGGGGCGGGAGAGGATAACTCTATCAGGCTTTAAGCATAAGTTCTCTATTATGAGACAACACTGTTCCTTCCTTTCACTATACTAAGTCTAAGAAAGCCAGGAAAACCTCTGATTCTCCCGTGTATTTTAAGTGATCTGCTGAACAAACTGGGGTGTAAAGTCAGGCGCGCCCAACACAGAAATGGGATTCTCTACGTCCAGTGTGCCATCCAACCGCCGTTCGAGAGCCACGAGACCAAAGCCTCCCGCCTGGTTGGCGATGAGCAGGTATCGATCTCCATGGCTAAAGCTCATCATACGAGGGGAAATGCCATATGTAGAAGCAGCACCTACAAACCGAAGTGACAGGAAGGTAGAATTTAAGTGACTAATCTCGAAATGGGACACAGAGTCTGTAGAATTCCCCGTTTGTCGATTGGAAACGTACAAATGCCTGTTATTTGCCGCTAACACGATTGCCCCAGCAGCAGCACCGGATGAGTTGGCGGGCGGTAATTCACGACCAAACGTAGAAGTACTTTGGATCTGTGTAAGATCCAGGGAGTTCTCGCGATACGATACAGTATAGACAAGGACCTTATTGCTGATCTCGCAGACAAGAATGTAATGGGTCTCCCTGAAAGCTCCTTGGGGATAGAACACGCCATGTCGAGGGCCGCAGCCCTGTGGCGAGATGTGAATGATATTCACTATCTGGAAAGCATCATCGTTTGATTCAAGAACCACTATAGAATCTGTACCAAGATCATTAACAACGAAAAAGCGGCCAGTTGGATCAAGGTTTGCCTGGTGGGGGTGAGGGCTTGCTTGTCGAACTTTGTCAGGACCTGGCTGCCCTGGCGATGGAATGGTTTTAATAAGTCCCAGACTGCCATTTGTAGTGTTCCAGATATCGATGGTACCATTGCCATATGCACAGCCAATAAGTCGGGTGTTGTCAGTATTAAACTGTAAATGGACGACGCCGGAGCTTCCTTGTTTTACACTCTTCGCTGTAATTTCTTCGCTTACGAGGTTGATTTCGTAGAGTGATAGGGCACTTGATGACTCGTCAACAGCTTAAAGCAAGTTTGGATAGCTAAGCGTCATCCATGAAGGTATACCAGTAACTTCCTTGTCAATCGAGAATGGGAAACCTTACACCCTGTTAGCGACAGATATGTGCTTGGGAAACCCAACAAGTATGTGGGCCGGCGAGGTTGGGCCCGTGGTAGTATCGTCAGACTTTTTCTTTGCAAAGGCCAGCTTTGCAAAGAAGACAGCAACATGGAAAGCAGGTAGCAGCATAGGAACGAAAACTGTAGAGAGAGAATAAATTTTCTGCTGCGGCGCTTAGTGATAAAGAATTATGAGGATTTTCCCGCATTTAAGATCCGAAGTGATGCTTATCCTACTGAGCAGCGGAGTTGGAATGACACCCCTGGTACATCCAGGGTACATAGTTTTGGCTGCTTGGCTCTGCAAGGGGGGACTGTTTCCAGCACCTGGGTGCGCCAGGGGCCCATTTCAGCACCCCAGCGCGATGGATTCACATCAATAATAAGTCATTATAAGATAAGACAGTACCAGATCCCTATGGCATACAAGAGAGGTCATTTGATTAACTGATAAAAATGGAGTTTTATAACTGGTTTATTACTGTAACGTCTGACGCGGTTCGGGGGCGCCTTTGTCGATTCGAAGAGCCGATACCTGACTTTAGCTTTGCGGATGGTTCGTGGGTCGCAGGAGATAGTCTGGACTATTTCTTTAGTTGGCTCACCACGTTGGATCATGGCCTTCATCATCTCATGGTCAGCATCGGGCAGTCGTGGCGCCATTTTGGGTCAGCAAGTCAGGGTTTATTCTGGACGTTACGGGCCGGATAGAAGCTGCTGACATCCTGGCCATAAGCTCCGGGCTCCACTCGTCTGTCTTTGACGAATCCACATTCAATGCTGGTGTGGATACTGTGAGTCAGCATCCGTGAGCTGGTCGTGGTGAAGATATGCAACAGGAGAGGGCTAGTAGCAGGTATAACAAGGAAATTGGATGTTGCTTACTACGGTTTCGCTGGCAATCTGTGCACTATCGTAAGCCAGCTAGACCTCGTTCTTTTCCATACTCTAAGTCTTGCGTTGAAAGCTAGATTATACGTATTGTATGGTGCTACTGAATGCTACAGTTACGATGAAGAGGAAAGCACCCCATCCACATGACGAACTTCAGGCTCCTACTGCTCAGTCAAACATCCAGCACCCACAGGCTCGACTTAGACACTATGGATTCTATCAAAGAAAAGAGTCCGTGTCGATCGGACAGGAAACCCTAGGAAAGATCATTTCAATCAGGTTCAAAGGAAGCCGTTTCTCGTTTGACATCGCGCAGAGGACAAAGAATGGGGAGATGGGTTTAGTTATTGTCAGAGTCCTAAAGCATTTCTCCCGCGGCCGCGCCAATATCTACGAGCTGCTTAATTCAGCCAACGAGAGAAATCACAGGTGTTTTGTCAATATCAAAGCTCTTTCTCCTTCAAATCACTTTACCTCTGTAATCTACGAGTATCTACCTGTCTCACTAGCCGAGCTCTCTGGCGACCCTGAGCTCGGCCAGCAAGACCTAGCAGCAATTCTTGCTCAAGTATGTTCGGAGAAGCCGAGTCACCAGAGTAAACTCCACGGTTAACCAAGCGGGCCAGATTCTAAAAGGGCTCAGCCACATTCATGAGAATTCTCTCACATACTTCAAGATGAGAAGTTGTAACATTCTCATCGACTTTGGCGGTGTCGTAAAGCTATGTGAGTTCCTCTCAAATCCGCAGTCTATGCGATTCTCTGAGTCATTGAGATGCGTCGGCTAATGCTAGATCTATAGGGTTCACTGAGTTTGATGATTCCACTTTAGATGCTATACGTGATCTTAAAGCTCTCGGTACTCTCACTCAAGTTCTCATGCAAGGCTACGAGAATGTACCGCCCAAGATCGACGACACCGCTCGCTGGAGCGAGGAATGCCAAACATTCTTTTTCTCAATTATATCTGCCACTGAGATAGATGCAGTGAGACAAGTATGATACCAACCTATGAGGGCCACTAACCGGCGCTAACACTCTATAGCATCCTTTTCTGATGGATTTCAGAGGGCATGATCTAGGTCGGTTAGCGATGCGTGCCCTCTATCGGACCTGCTGGGATTATGGCTACTCGAGGAATACTGAGCATGAGCTATAAGTTTCTTTTTTTCTAGGCTGCTGTACTGTAAACATCGATATCAGTTGTCCATTTTTTGGCGTTTTTCAACTCATACCACATTGAGCTTTTTGACGGGGGTTATGGCTTACACAGTAATTTACATCTATTGGCATGGTATTCATGTACCCTTTTGCTGACAGTTTACGTGTTTTAACATCGCAATGTGGCTTCACAGTTGATTAGTCAATCGGCCTATTCATACGCTGCCGCGGACTAACCCGGTCAGAAGCCTCTTATGAGGGATCAAAGCTTTTCGGCGCTTCGTATCTCTTCTGAGACGCATTGCAGACGTATGCAGAGCTATGTATCAAGAAGTACCATAGAAGTCATTCAGCCATCCACCCTCGCACCGTAGCAGTCACGTATGCAAGCCGTGCTGAGCGGACAGGAAGGGAACACATCAAAGAACTAGCCAAAGCTGGTTAGGCGGTCAGAGTAGCGACAAGCGACTCTACAAGCAAATACGCGGTGAGGTTCGCAGCCTGGGTTCTATTGGTTGGCTTCCCCGGCAAATCTTACCCAGATAAGAACTTAACAAAACCCCGCACGCCCTCAGAATAGCGTCGAGTAAGTAGCCAATAGCACGCATCAAAAGAAATGGGCTGGCCAACACCAAGACTCATCACAATCACCTCATACCCAACAGCACATTAGATAAATAGACACGTGGCGCCAGTACTTGTTGTACAGTGATTCCTTGTTTCCGATTCTGATAAAAAGCGGTTGTCCCTGTTTGTTTTGCCTTTTAGCATAGACTTTCATCTTCCAACCTCACCAGCACGAGACACAACCTTTGTCTGAGAAATTACGACGAGATCTCTGGCATTATGAGTGCAGTTTCGCAACTTTCTGAGAATTTCAATCATATCGAGTACCAGCTCAGCATGCGGATTAGCTTTGACAAATTCGAGTGCCATGGCAAAGTTGTTATTCAACTCGAAATCATGCAGGACACTGCGTCTATTACCTTGAATGCCGCGGAAAATCTCAAGATTGGCGAATCTCACATTTGCCTGCAAATTGGAGGTTCTGACAAGATTTACAAGCCATCAGCTGTTCGTGATAAAAACGCCGAGACCTTGACAGTCAACCTCGATGAGACGCTTTCCGCAGGGAAAAGGGCGATATTGACTTTGGGATTCGACAACAAGATGAACCACGAGCCAAAAGGTCTATATCTCTCACCATTTACGAATAGCGAGGGCCAAAAAGACTATATTGTGACGACTCAGTTTGAGCCAACTTACGCTCGGCGTGCATTTCCATGCTTCGATGATCCTGCGATCAAGGCCAAATTTAAGGTCACTCTCAAGACTCACGATAACTTAACCTGTCTCAGTAATACACATGGCAAACAGCTGGAGGATAAAAGCTTTAAGTTCGATCAGACTCCTCCTATGTCTACGTACCTCTTGGCATTCGTTATCGGTAATCTCCAATGCTATACAAGCAGAAGCTTCAGAGTCCCAGTTCGTATCTGGCTCACTCCAGACCAGAACCTGTCCCATGCCAGATTCGCGGGACAGGTAGTTACTAAAAGTCTGAAGTATTATGAAGAAGAGTTTTCGTGTGAGTACCCTCTGTCAAAGTTGGACGTGGTTGCTGTAGCCAACTTCGAGCATGGAGCAACAGAGGGTTGGGGTCTCATTATCGCCAAAGATAAATATGTGCTGTGGGACGAAGAAAAGCACGATCCTTTCATGAAGGCTTCCATTGTTCACGTACTGGAACATGAGATGTTTCATCAGTGGCTTGGAAACTTTGCTACATGGGTTTCGTGGAGTGACTGGTGGTTAAAGGAGGGTTTTGCCACTTTCTTCGCCAATGAACGTTGTGCTGAACTATTCCCAGAGTTGGGCCTCACTGAAATCTCTTATCCTTTCCGTGTGGCGCCTGATCTCCGCCAAGTTCTTCCAGACTGGACTTATCCGGTCAAGGTCCCTGTTACGTCCCCACACGAATTCTATAAAAACATCACTTTCGACCTCTATCTGCGAAGTCAGTATATACTGAGCGGGGTCCAAACCCATGTTACTCCTCAAAAGTTCCGACAAGGCATTCGGATTATTATTGAAAAATATGGCTTTGGCACCGTGTGTGCGCATGATTTCTGGGAAGCACTGGAACAGCTTGGCTGCCCAAAGGTGGAAGATGCTGCGAATTTCTGGGCCGAAACTGGCGGCTACTGCGTTGTTGAGGTCACCGAAGATGATATCAAAGGTACCATACGGGTAAAACAAAGGCCATTTTATCGAACCGCGAGTAAAATAGAAGATCGGGTCATCGGCCCTCTTTTCATGACGATTCAAACAACCAACGGAGTTCAGTCTCATCTCATTGATGGGATAGCTGACCATGAGTATCAGGTCGACTTGTCTTTCTACAAACTCAACGTCAATAACGTTGCCCCCTACTACACTTTATATACAGAGAAGAGACTTTTAGAGTTTGCAAGACAGTACAGTGAGGGTCTGATAGACGCCAACGGGGTATTGGGTCTCATTGCTGAGACTACTGTCCTCACCGCTGCTGGTTACCAACGCCCAAACACCTTGTCATCACTCAAAAAAGCACTCCACGACATCGACAAGTCTCTGGTTGAAATGGGAAATGACTCTCTTGGGGATCTTTGAAATTCCCAGATGTTTGAACCTCTACGCGTGAGAAGCAGGGCGAGACTGGGGGTCTACTAAGGAACAGCAAACAACCAAGGATGACAAACGAGGTATTTTCACCCTACCATAACGTGTTAAACTGGGGACAAGTTTTATCGTCAAAAAGCCAGGAAGTAGCATCTACGGACTTCAGATAATGCCAAAACCAAAATGCCTTTGAGCTCGAGATGACCCGGTGGATACATGATGGGCGCTTTGAAGATGAATCGTTGACACAATAAGCGGTCAGTACTGGCAGAATCTCGCCGTTTGTAGCCGCGGTAGCATCCGGCTGACTCATGACGTAACACTTGCAAGCGGATTAAATCCCCGAGACGACGCTAAGGTATGGCATTGACCGAATTGCACTAGATAGCCGTGTCAGGGCTAGCACGACGGCACGACATGGCAAGGGTCAGGAAACCGAGTATAGCCACTACCATCACTTGCGTCGTGCCCCGGATAATTTGCGATAAGAATAGAATAGTAGAAAACGGCATCTAGAGCTCTCACATAGAATACATTAATGCCCGCGACAGCACGCCTTTACACTTCCCGTGCTCGCTTGGCTCCCCCATTGGTCTCTGAATCGGCTCGTGGTCGCTTATTGTTAGGCTGGATATCATCATCCCGCCCAACTGTGCAGCTTGATTCGCAACTCAAACCGGCTCCCCCATCAATTTCCGGATCTTGCTCGTTGTCAATGTCATCCCGACCAACCGTGCAGCTTGATTCGCGGCTCAAACTGACCTCTTCATCAGCTTCCAGGCCGTTCTGTAGCTCGTTAGCCTGATAGTTATCCTCCCCTGGTGTATAGCTTGGCTCGCGGCTCGAATTCTGGATAGTTGGTGAAGGACACGGCCCCAGCTCCCGGAACTTCTGTGCCAAGTACATCTTCCCCTCCTTCTGCGCAATTTCCTCATAACTGAATCCCTCACTGCCAAACTTCGTCCATGCACTGGCTCCTTTACCGAGAAGGAATTGGATAGTGGCCCAAGCATATTCTTCAATCTGTATTCCAAATATAGCATAGATAATTGGCGTCGCAGATGATCCGTCAGTAACGTCGGCTTTAGCGCCAGAACTTTCAATATATCTCTGTATATTGCAATCATTCCCTGACCACGCAGCGCCATGTAAACCATTGGCAAAGAAATTTCGTCCAGGGTCTGCATGATAACTTTCAAGCGTATTCGCTATTTCTGTATGCCCCTGACTGTTGGCTAAGAGTAAGGCACGGTCTAGTTCTCCTTGTAAATAGTCCTGGTAAGAGTTATATATATCGATAATCTTCTCAGAATCGCCCTCCATTGCAGCGATGCATAGAGGGGAGAGCATCGCTGGACGAGAGTATTCCGGGTTGTGCTGTCGGGAGAGAAAGGTACCAAGAGGGTCGGAAGGTTGGAGATCGTCCACTCTATGCAGGAGAAACACAGGATCGATTGCGGGCAAGTCGTCAGAATGGGAGTTTGAGGCCATTGTTTTGAATTAAGGTGCTTAATAGACAGAAATGTATGAAGATGTTCTGGAACGAGCTGGGCTGTCATGTAATAGAGCGATACTGATGAAGAAAGAAGTTGGGAGAGAGTTGGAAACGGGGAAGACGACCTTTAAGTACTCTGCTGGACAGGAGAACCTGACTAACCACATGAGAGTGCCTCTTGGCCTTTTGCATGGTCAGCTGAAATATATTTCGTATCGTATTGACAGTCAAAGATAGAGCGCTTACAAATGTGTAAAAAGCGGGCTTGTGAGTCTAGAGACAGACCGAACAACAGTAGAACGGCACTCCTATTGGAGATACTCACTGTCTCATGGCCGACAACTTGGCCAATCACATGCAGGCTACCATCATAGCCTGTATGAGGGCCTAGAACATATTCAGTCCATTAATTCATTAGTTAGATGAAGTCATGGGCGGCCTGTGAGGAAACTGACCCATAGGCACTGCCCCTTTCCAGCATCAGCTGTGTATGCCTAGCCATGGTTGGGTTAACAATTTCTCGATAGGAATTCAGACCGAGGATTATAGGTTGGACTTATGCTCAATATGTAAGGCCAATAGGAAAGAAACATGTCACGGTGAATTGAAGCAGTGGGTAGCAGTTCTTTCAGAGTAACACGGACTTGACTATATACTCAGTATGAACATGATCTCAGTTCGTGGCTGATCGGCATTTATCTTCGAGCCAATGTACCAGATCAACACTTTTCCTCATTGCCCAGGCTAGATCGGCACATGTCCAATGGTATTGCCATATCCCTTGGGTATCTAAAGCATCCCTGTCCAATTCAAGGTAGAGTGCGTGAATGGCAGGTGGGACGGAGTCCACATCGCTGATACTTGGTAAACAAAACCTCTGATTCAGGCGCCAGATATGTTGGCTCTGGCCCTTTCTTGCAGCAATATGTGCCGCACTTAAGGTATTGGCGGTTTCATTTTCCTCAGAACCTCTGCCTGCAAGGAGTTGGACAATGCTAGAGTGTCCTTGAAGACAAGTTAGTGAGACGGCTAATGAGCTGATTGTCTTTATAAGAATCGGGGAATATTGACAGATGCTTGACAACCCCTGCGTCTCCTAGGAATGCTGTAGCAGATAGCGGCGTGACACGAATGACACAGCTTTGACGGGGTTCAAAGACCGGGGCTTTTGTAGAAGGGTCGACTCCGAAGTCATTGTGCGGAAAGATGTTTTGGTCGAGTTTCAGGGAGCAATAGTTTGGCTATCGAAATCGAATTTTTCGCAAGACATGATGTACTATTGAACAGTTGATGATGGGACTGTGAAAAACGAGAGGGATATAAGCTTATATAGATGGCGGAGGCAACTTCATAGCCTCACCTTGAATCCAGCGCCATTCACCGGCGCCTTGGGGCAAGCGCCCGTGTCGCAAAAGTAGTATAGGGGTTAACAACAATACCAGTGTCTAAGTGGAGGTTCAATAGTGCATAGAAAGAAACATTACATTGCAATCTCAATATATTAATATAAATACAGTCTAACCAGGCACATGCCGTCGGACACAAACCCTCGAATTTCCTCCATAGTATAGACTTCTTTTTGCATTTATTTGATTTGCTGTTCCGCCATGACCTTCTAAGTCTTTGTCTCTTCTAAGCAAGCTTGGTCGTAAGACGGAAGGTAAACTTCTTGGTACGGTAGTAGGCTTCCTCCAGTTATTCGACAAGAGAACCATATGTCTTCTCTTGGGTCATGTAATTTATCCCACCAGAGGCAGGCGGTAACGCCCATCGCATTCCATTTAGAAGTATCCTCAGGTAGGGCAGACTTCTCTATGACTCTGAGCGTCTCGAAGAAACTGAAGGATATCTTCAGGTGCAAGAACTGTCCTATCTTGGAAGACTATCGGGTTGCCTTGACTATCCAAAACGTTAGGTCTCCCCCAGAGCCATGCGTGTGCAAGTATTGAGGTCAGAGCTTACGCCGTACACTGGGGTGTTGTGGAGTCAGCCGCTCCAATATCACAGCGCTGGAATCCAAAATCCCTACTCCATCAACTGTAAATATCACCCTTTCCTCCAAGCTCCTTCCCAATGCAAAATTCTTCTTCATCTTCGTACGCGACCGCAATCTCCAATGACTCTGCCAGTTACGGCTTGGAATTGCTCGTTCATCTATAAGAGCAAAGAGGCGCTTTGTCCTACCAGGAGATGCTACTGTGGTTCATTAAAAACGCGACGGAGGGGACTCGACGTCATGGAGCCAGTCTAGGTGACTTCTATCGTCATCGCTACCCATAACGAGCTTCAGAAGCTGATCTTTATACCCGAGGTGCGAGTGTATTTTGCCTACAGATGTCATGCAGGAGAGAGGGTTGAGTATTTGCATCTTGGTGTTTGTTCTCTGTGGACTGAGGTTGGACCAGGCCGTTGGCTGGCTTTTAAAGCGCTACTTGCCTGCTAGCGGTTTTGGGTTGCAAGCCCCTTGAGACAAGGATGGCTACTGCCAGACCCGCAAACACTCTCCTGTGCACTCTGTATAAAAGCATCCATAAATCCCACGTTGGTTCCAAGATTTCAGACTATTGTGCAAATACCCGTGAACTTCTTAAACCATCTTTCATTACTCGGAGGCTCAAAACAATGACGTCACTCGCGTCGCCAGAGGAACTTGGAATTATCAACATAATTTTTGTACAGCTAGGTAGTATCAGTTTCAAACTTGATATCAGCAAGCCCTAACATGTGTCAGTAGAGCAAAGGTTTCTCCAGCATACAGACGGTACAGTCATCAAGTATACCCTTACTCTTGATAGAAAGCATGCTCTCTGTGTAGTAAAGCATAGTCTGCTGGAACTAGAACAAAAATCTGGCTGGAAATTGATTCAGAAGGAGGGTCAAAGTATTGTCATTGGGGCATACTGGTAGTGTAATGAATATTGGGCATGTCTAGGATACTCTATTACTGCCATATCGAGCTCTTCTGCCTCTTTCCATCGCCCCTGGTTCCAGTATGTCGATGCCAGGTTGGCCATGCTCGTCAGCGTATCAGGATGCTCTTCTCCTAGCACTTTGCTCCTGGTGCTGACTGCCATCTTGCTTAAATTTTCTGCCACTCCATATTTACCGATAGTCAGCATATACCGTGCGCAGTTTGTCAACAGATAGGCCCAGTCTAGTAACCCCTCAAGAAGTGGTTCCTTCTCAAACACCGGCTCAACATGAGGAAGTAGCATCTGACAGATGGGCCAAGTCTCAAATGTACCATCTGGGAAATGTCTGGATACAGAACGTAAAAATAGCTGTCTCCAAGATCCTTCATTGCCCGCCGCGGATATCCAAAATCGCGTGCACAACTGTACTAAGGCGTGCATCTCACACACGCCACCTGTTTCTGTTACAGATACAAGCGAGTAGCCGCGGAGAACGTCAAGATCATCCTCAAAGCTATCGCGAACTACATCTCTGTCTGCCTCATCCGTCGGGTCGGCATTGTAGTCGTAAAGTACAAATTCAGGGATACCCTGTGGATTAAAGAAGCTCATAAACGAAAGTAGTTTCGCGGCAGATGGTCTCTCATGACGTATCTGCTCAAAGGTGACCTGCCATGTTGTAACAACGGAGTTAGAGACCGTCTCATATCGTCGAAGATCCCCAGCGTCCCTGTTAAGGAGGCTGCCCTTTTTCTTGTCGCTCTCCCGGAAAGTGTCTAGATAAGACTTTATCGATATCCGAGGGGCGCGGCGGTTGATGTACGCTGCTGCTTGAGTGATGGCTAGTGGGATGTAGTCCAGAACCCGAAGAAGATCAGCAGCAGCATGTTTGTCAAAGTCTCCGTCAAGCTTGTTCCGGAAAAGCTGAAGGCCTTGAGCGCCATCCATGGTCGAGACCCGGTAAATAGCTTTATGGCTTCCTGTCAACTTTTCGGCAGCGTCCATGCTACGCGATGTAGCGAGGATGGTTCCATTGCGGCGCTTCGGTAGGTATACAGCCAGTGGCTGCTGATCGGTCCTCGAAATGGTGTTCTCGTTCGCAGATCCGGTTACTGCCTTAGCTCCGCTTGTATGGATGGGATAAAAGAGGTTGGCGTCATCAGCATTATCCAAGATCATTAGCCACGAGCCAGCTTCCTCAGTCTGCAGCCAGTCGCGAACGAGCCCAGCACGTCAACATCAGGATCATTTCGCCTTGGCAACTGTAGCCTTTCTGCAATGGACCGGTATGCCTCCTCAAATCTCGGCCTCGAACTCGCATGCACCCAGTAGACACTGGTCTGGGGTGATTCGCTGTGGATGTGATGGGCGAACTGGATAGTAACCTGTGATTTGCTTTGATCGGTCAGCAAAGGCGATCTTCGAGGCTGACTTGTGTATGCTATAGGCCATACCCAAACCCACCCATGCCTACAAGGGCCATGCGACTAATGGAGCCCGTGTTTTGACTCTGAAGCCATGTAGTAATATCCGGTCTATCGACGAAGTCGGGATCTCGCTCGAACGGGACGTTGAAGCAGGGTATGCGGGCGATTGGTCTATCTCCGCAGGGTTGGAGCGAGACACTGTCGAACTTTTGTTGGATGTCAAGCAAGATTGTACTGTGATGGCGTCAGTTGGTTCTATCGGCTCTCTGGGCGGTGCGCTCACGCACGTTTGGTCGACTTGCAGACATAGCATGATGGTCTGCTTATAGCGTTCCAAGTTGGCAACGATTCCGCTAACGTCTTTGCTATCGAATGGCCACTTAAGAGCACGGAGTTCGAGTCGGCGCATCGTCTTACGGGCTTTACCTCAAACCCGAATACTGAGTGTTAGCGAGACACGTGGACACAAGTAGTGGCTAGGTTGAGGCTGACACAGTCTGGTCAGCCTTGTTATACGGACTTACTAGTTTGTTCAAGCAGATGCAACGTCAATGACATCATGCATTCCCGTGAAGGTTCAAGAGCAATGCGGCGAGGACGGACCAATTCGGGATATGTACTTGAATAGCTGAGAATGGAGTTTGGTACCAAAACTAGATACGCAGGGCACAGACAATGTGCATGAGACAAACCAGTTACATTGATGTATCTTCAAACAAGACAGCCATCATAAAGATCATATTTCACATTTCAAGATTACGTTTTTCCATCTTATGTCTTGTTTCTATCCGTCATCATAGCTCACCACTAATGGTAATGCTAGTACCCGCATTCTGTGCCAAGACGCGTAGGCCGATAATGCAAACCGCATTCCACGGCTGCTCTTTAGAAGACCTGGCGCTGCATTCCAACTCAGAATCCGAGTCAGTCTCAGACTCGGTGTCAGTGTCAGGTCTTGTCGCAGAAACATCCAGTACCGATCTAGCTTTGGCTTCTGAAAATACCGCCATACCTTCCATTAGGCTTTCCGCTCCATCGGAGGGTTTCTTAACTTTTACAGCCCCCGCCTTGGCATGAACAAGATCTTATTGCTTTCCAATTTGTCTGAGTTTCTCAGGATTTGTATGTGCAGCCATACGCACCACTTTCTCCACAGACATAGACTGCTCATCACGCTCAGCTATAATCTCGGGTATAACTTCATATGTCCCAGGCGCAAGCATGACCTCGCAGTTCACCGACCGCCTATGTAATTGTTGAACTAGGTGCGCTTGGCAAATTGGTGTGTTGCTTCCTACCGATCTCACGGCAAAGTGAAGGATGAACTCGTATTGTCCTTTGAGATCTTGGAAGTAGAGGCCGGAGAAGACATACCCGCGAGAGAACAAGAACCACCATTCCTTCTTGTTGAACTTCAACGATGAATCTCTTCTTCAATTACCCGCCCAGCCATGGCACTCCAACAATCATCCATCGCTGGGTTGCTATCCAACGCTTATCAAACAGGCGGGTCCTATAAATCCAACGAAAGTTCTCTAGCATATCATGGAATGACATCCAAAATGTGCCGTCATCTCTGAATTTGTGCCGGAGCTTCTTCATCATAAAAGGGGTCCACTCCTCAGAGCCATCAGACTACGCGCCACCCCATTCTTCATGGCCGCTAGGACTCTTTTCTACAAACCTACAAATCCACAGCTTCAGCAAAGCACATGTATATATCCTCTATGTCCAAAAGTCATAGCCTCTTATTTCATTATTAATAAGTATGTAAAGATAGAGGGTCAGTAGGCTCTCGGAGTCAGCTACTTTGCGATTCCATACCGCGAATCTAAATCCCAAAACACCATCTTCGCATCGAGGATGTCCTTTGAGAACCCGTCACCCACTCGACGAATATTACAGGACGAGGTCGCCGTTTTCTTGCGCTCTGTCTCTTCTGGCTTTCGCCGGCGTTTGTTTGGCACTAGTTGAGCCAAGGGAAGTCTGGGTGGCTTGACTAGAACTGCCCTCTCAAAATCGATCATCATAACCCTTTTAACCTCTCTATTAAATAGCATGTTTGAAAACAAAACATCCTTGTGAACCACTCCCTCTTGGTGCATGGCGCGTAATGCTGTGATGGCCATGCTCTGGAGATTTTTGTCCGTGAAACCACCAGTCTTTAACGCGTCGGCTAGACTGTCTCCGCCCCAAGACAAAAACATTATGTGCACCACGTAAACTCGATGAACGAAGTAGTAGATCTTATCCATCGCTCTAAGATCTATGGCACCTAGGAATACGGGCACGTCGCGACCTTGAAGTGGGCTCAAGCGGTTGTATACTGTAGCCTCATGTGTAAGATCGCTGACAAAAGTCCGCACCGTGCCCTTGCCGAGAAACGTGTAGCCGTAGGCTAGTAGAGTAACTTGAAAAAGAACACTGCGGGTGCCACCTTGTCTCAATCGCGTGATTCCTTCGTCCAACGATCGCTCTAGCTGTCTCTGGAGAAGCGCAAGCCATTTGCCATGACTAATGGGATGACACGCTTGTGTAGGGCGGTTACTGCAGTGGAGAGCAACGTTGGGGCATTTAGGATCGAGGAAACCTCCCCGCACCAGACCGAGAAGGCATTTTTGCGTGATGGCAGACGCAGTCAGTCTCTCTGCATGATATCGAAATAGCGCGTCCGGGTCGACAGATGTCGGGATGGTCTTGCGATTCACCACTTCCTTATAAATATCCATTGGACGCAGACCGATCCGCAGATGTTTAACAGTCAATTTACAAGGTGACTTGTATTCGGAAATATAAACCATCGTGCTTGGTGCAAAGGGGTCGTTGTTAGATCGAATAACACATATCTGATCTGGTCGCAGTTGGTTGAGATCTCGTCCATGATCCGGCGTCCGGGGCGTCGCTGGAGTCTCTCTTTCAACCACCTCCTCGGCAGTGTCACCAAGAGCATGGGGATGATTCTCAAACACAATGCCATCTCCAATTTCGAAGGCTGCTGTGACCGTTTCAACCTCCCTGAGTTGTTGTATGATGACCCTGACCGGATCCTCCACGCTGTTGTGTAAGAAGTACTTGAGCGACTTTTCGTCTGCTATCCGCCGCTGGGAGACTCTATCACCCAGCCCGGCCAAGAAAGCACGGTTCTCGAAAACACGGCTATCGATCGGGAATGTATCGTTAAGTATGCCAAAGGTGAGCCTTTGTTCGTGGATAAAATCGGTCCAAGGCTGTAGGTTTTTGGGGCACCATTTGTTACGCGGGTTGGTGATGGAGCCCCTTGAGGACAGTTTCGGATCTGTTTCGGTGGTGAATCTAGAGAAGACGGGCGTATGGCAGGCGGTGATGTATTCTTCGATTGTCGTGGGTCGTGTCTCTTCCTCTGATGCATCAGCGCGTTGTCGTTGCTCTTCAGCACGTCGACGTTCGTCTTGCCGTTCTCTCTCTGCATCTTCGGCGCGCTAGATAGCCTCTTGGAGAAGTCGCTCCAGCTCGTCCGCGCTCTTTCGGTCGACCATCGGATATTTGCCGCGTGTTTTTGATGCAAACAATTAGTTCGGTGCGTCAGAATCGTTGTTTCCAATGAGTGCTAACAAAAGGAGCTGCCGTTGCTGAGGTGATGCCCTTGTCAAGGGTGCGCGGATTGGTCAAGATTTAGCAAACAAGCTCACCAATTGGGGGGCACCCAAGGAGTGGAGAAAATGTTGGCCACACCGGAATCGGATCACCATCTTTTTGTCTGGCCCCCATGGCAAAGGTTCAGCAATTGATCACATCGTGACATGCAGGGAAGCCAGGGTCTCGTTCAAAAATGATATTGGATGGTCGGTCTACCTCCAGAAGAATCTACCTAATAAAAACAAGCGCCTACATTGAAATTTGCCATGTCCCAGTTCCATTGATGTCGTCATTTTTCACTACCCTATATAGCTACCGGCGGGCTTCGATCATTACAAAAATGTACAATCTCAGCTGGGCACTCTGCTAGGATTCTTGTCGCTGTCAATCGAAGGGTCACATTATCTACTTTCTCAAAATCGTCTCTACAGAAAGACCCAGTCAGCACAAGCCGGGATATAGATGCTCGAGATAAAGGACTCACCTAATTGCTCAAACCACTCTCGCGAGATTTATCTCACAGCGACAATCGCCGCAACCTTGGTGAACAACATCACACATTTTGACACATAGCTTGTCTAATTTGTGTGGCCACAATCTGCCGCATGTCGAATGAGCAGTCGCATTTGACAGCCCATTCTGCGGTATCGGCCAGGCATCTACAGATCCGGACGGCTTGCTTTAAACGCGCTAGAACGCTAGCCGCCACGGCTTTTGGGCTTGCACTGTCTTGCCGCCCAACGTCCCGCCTGTCAAGGAGTCAGTGTCAGATCTCGTTCAGTCCAAGGGCAAATACGTACACAATCTGCTCAGCAGCCTCCGATTACATCATGGTAAAGAGGGGTGACGGCCCTGCCATGTAGTTCCAGCTTCTACTGGTCCGTTTACGTTCCTGCAATGCGCGCCTCAAAGCACTTGGGGATCCGCAATCTTCCTGAGCCATCATGTATATGTCGAGGGCAACGCTTGCGTCGCGTCGGCAGGGTTCACGACGGACCTGCTTCGATTCTCTCTCGGATTTGATGCTGTATTCAAGAATTGTGAAAATTCGCGTTAATTGCACGTATGCCAATCGTCGGAGTCTGTATGTAGTTGCCTTTCCGCAAATGATGCTATCTACCGCTTTAAAAGCATTGATAATAAGCGTGTCTGAACTTCGAATATCGCTTGGTAGCGTAGTTACGGAGTAGTGAAATCCAATCTGTGATCACTTCTACACAATTCGTGGCAAAAAGAGCCATCGGATTGGGGCCTACCAGTTTGCCGCTCCACGTGTTCACACGTGCTGTTACTCGTGTTTTGGCGCTCGCCTTTGTCGGTAGGAGGCGATTTCGGTGGCATCGGAGCATATCGGATTGTGTTGTCTGTTCTTCAAATAGTCCACCGTCAAATGCGAATAGGTCTTACCTTTCTCCATGACGATGTTCTCTGCGTGAAATATTATAGAACGTTTCTCCTGTTGGCTTTGTTTGTGTCAGACTCTTTTGGCTAATTGGAGATGGCCATCTAGCGCTAAACTCGGCTTGCTATTTACAGAATCGATGGACCTTCCTTGTGTCATTTCATTCGTGACACGAACATTGTGAGGAGGCTCGGCTCGGAAAATGGAAATACCCGAGCCTCGAGTTCAGCTAAAGTCCTTGTTAATTCCCTTAGGTTGTTCTAAGTTTAGGGTAACTCGTACTGAGATTGGTCGTTGGAATTGGGACTTGCGAGCTAAGTCAGGCTTTCAATCCACATCTCAATACTGGCAGCGTGTGAACGTATGCTGCGGTCAGAGATAATGAGCCGGCAACAAACCCGCTGGTGAATTGACAAATGGCAATATGCGTCACATTTCCAAAGGGTTCTGTGTGCCTAACAGAGAGCCTTGTGCACAAGTGGCTGAGTGTCATAAAATGCGAGCATCCCCTCATTCAGGTTGAGTGCTGTCAGATTTCACTACACCTCACCTCACCATGGAGACCGCTGGCCTCGTCATCGGAGTTGCTGGGCTCGCTGGACTTTTCACCTCCTGCGTAGAGGCCCTTGATAAAATACAATCTTACCGGACCTTCGGAACCGACTCGCACGTCTTGAATACCCGATTCAAAGCCGCTAGAGCTCGCTTCGAGCGATGGGGTCCAGGCGTGGGCATCGAACAGGGCCGACTGAAATACGCTCATCACCCAGCCCTGGATGATAAAGCCGTTTCTGATGCAGTAGCCGAATTATTACATATCATCGTCGAGGCGATTTGCGATGCTGGCAATGTACCTCCCCGTCGAGCTCGGGGTACAGGCTTTGACAACAAGGACTCAGTAGAGCGGGGCCGACCGACGGCCCGCAACACAATGCACGAGTCGAAGACGAAGAAGATGTCATGGGCATTATGGGGCAAAGGAAAGCGTGCAGAGCAAGTTGAGATATTCGAAAAACTGGTCCAACAACTGCACAATCTGGTGCCCCCGAGAACGGAGAATAATCCATGGTCAGCGGGAAATCCAAACGCTGGTCGTACCGATACACTCACTCAAGGTATGAGCTACGTTGCGCTACGGGACAGGCTGCATCTGACTAAAAGTAGGAGCTGATCCAGGCCACGGATGGTACGATGAGATCCGTCGCGTCTTGGAACGAATTAAGGAAGACATTAGAGGTAAGGTGGTACCGCATCAGCGCTTATTTGGTTTTGCACTAACGCTACGTAGCCGAAGCGCGCCGTCAAGTTCTTGCCTGGCTTAGCAGTTGCCCTCCTGACGAGCGCTACCATGACTCCCTTCAGAAAAAACTCCCAGGTACCTGCGATTGGATTCTTGACTGCACTGAGTTTAGCCGCTGGTTAGCCGGAGGATCCACAAACCGAAAACTCCTATGGGTCAATGGGCATGCGGGGTTTGGAAAGACGATCCTCAGTGCCCATCTCGTCGACCATCTTTCTTCTACCCTGAATGCGCCTGTTGCCCATTTCTTCTTTTCTTCAGATCATGCGAGCCGAGAAGACCCTTTCTTAGCCCTACGGTCATGGATATCCCAAATCGTATCGCAGAATGATGATGCATTCGAACACGCCCGCCAGAGTTGGATCTCTGACGTGGACCTTTTGGCAACTCGCGTGACCATCATCACCCTCTTCAAGCAACTCTTACGCGACATTCCTGGATGTATTCTTATCGCCGACGGCCTCGACGAATGTACCTCAATCGCAAAGTTTCTTCGCGATGTCGTAGATTCCGTTGCTGGAACAGAGACACGAGTCCTTCTCGTCAGTCGTGACGAGCTCGCCATTCGGGACGCACTCACGGACGGTACGCGGGAAACCTTCGACGAGTATAGGATAACGCTCGAAGATGTTCGACCAGATATTAATGCCTACTCTCATGCCATCGTTAGCAGAAAGCTTTACAACAAGAGCGACGATGTCCGATCGACCCTTTCCGAGGCGATGTCCGACCGTTGCCAAGGCCAATTCCTCTGGCTTAAGATGCAAGAGGAGTGCCTTAGGGGAGGGATGAACAAGAAACAACTCCAACGTGCTATCGAGAACACACCAACAGGCCTTGATCGTCTATACGACCACAACTGGAGCAAAATCACCAAATTGGGAGAAGAGGAAAGAGATCGAGCCTTCGCTCTCCTTCGCTGGGCGGCATTTGCCCTACGGCCCCTTACTGTCTGCGAGATTACCGAAGCTGCTCTGATACTCACCTCAGGAGAACTATCACGCGACGATTTCCCCGACGCCGTAGATGACGAGTATATCAAAAGCGAGGTAATCGGTCTTTGTGGCCCTCTCTTGGAGGTCAGGAAGGGATCCCCCGGGTCTTCCCCAGGTCGACGAACGGTGCACCTGCCTCATTTCTCGGTCCGTCAATATCTTCTATGCAACCTTCCTACTCCAGGCTGGATATACAATGAGAAGATGTTGCAGACTTCTCAAGAGAAGATGCAGAATACCCTACTTGCCAGGGCTTGTCTTCAATACATTTGCTTGCCACAAATTTGGCAAAATATGCCTGACGACTCTCTTTCCTTAGGCGTCTCATTGCGAGAATATGCAGCAACAACCTTCCATCAACATGCCAACTCTGGATTAAATGATAACGAAGACCTGTCAAAGCTTTTGGTGCAGTTTTTCAGCAGAGGCAATCCTGTTTGGAATGCTTGGAGGGCATTGATCGAGAATAAAACCGGACCGGACGCAGAGGCTGAGACTATACCACCAAGCCCACTGTATTATGCTGTAAGGATGAATTTGATGGGTGTGGCAATAAACCTCATCAATGAACAGAGCGTCAACGAAGCCAGTAGCTTGGGAAGAACACCGCTTAACATCGCTTGTGCTGATGGGTCCAACGATTTTGTTGCTCTGCTTCTTTCAAAGGGAGCTGATTTCACGACGACGGATGATGATGGCTGGACACCATTGAACTTGGCTTCGAGTAAAGGTCATGTGGAAGTCGTTGAGATACTGCTGGAGAAGGGAGCTGATTTCACAACGGCAAATAATTACGGCTGGACGCCACTGAACTCGGCCTCGAGTAAAGGTCATGTGGAAGTCGTTGAGATACTGCTGGAGAAGGGAGCTGATTTCGCGATGGCAAACAATTACGGCTGGACACCATTAAACTCAGCCTCAAATAGCGGACATGCAGAAGTGGTGAAGATACTGCTAGAGAGGGGAGCTGATTTCACAACGGCAAATAATTACGGCTGGACGCCACTGCACTCGGCCTCAGATAGCGGTTATGCAGAAGTGGTGAAGATGCTGCTGGAGAAGGGAGCTGATTTCGCGACGGCGGATGATGACGGCTGGACGCCACTGAACTCGGCCTCAGATAGCGGACATGCAGAAGTGGTGAAGATACTGCTAGAGAGGGGAGCTGATTTCACAACGGCAAACAATAACGGCTGGACGCCACTGCAGTCGGCCTCGAGTAAAGGTCATGTGGAAGTCGTTGAGATACTGCTGGAGAAGGGAGCCGACTTTACGACGGCGAGCAAGAATGGATGGACACCATTGAACTCGGCCTCAGATAGCGGTCATGCAGAAGTCGTGAAGATACTGCTAGAGAAGGGAGCTGATTTCACGACGGCAAATAACGACGGCTGGACGCCACTGAACTCGGCCTCGAGTAAAGGTCATGTGGAAGTCGTTGAGATACTGCTGGAGAAGGGAGCTGATTTCGCGATGGCAAACAATTACGGCTGGACACCATTAAACTCGGCCTCGAGTAAAGGTCATGCAGGAGTCGTGAAGATGCTGCTGGAGAAAGGAGCCGATATTACGACGATGGACAACGACGGGTGGACACCGCTTAACTCGGCCTCAGATAGCGGACATGCAGAAATCGTGAAGATGCTGCTGGAGAAGGGAGCTGACTTTACGACAGCGAGCAAGAATGGATGGACACCGCTTAACTCGGCCTCAGATAGCGGACATGCAGAAGTCGTCAAGATACTACTAGAAAAGGGAGCCAACGTCATGACGGCGAATGATGACGGCTGGACGCCACTGAACTCGGCCTCGAGTAAAGGTCATGCAGGAGTTGTCAAGATACTGCTGGAGGAGGGAGCTGACTTTACGACGGCGAGCAAGAATGGATGGACACCGCTTAACTCGGCCTCGAATGGCGGTCATGCAGAAGTCGTCAAGGTGCTGCTGGAGAAAGGAGCCGATTTCACGACGGCAAACGATTACGGGGTGACGCCACTAAGCGCAGCCTCGAATGGCGGTCATGCAGAAGTCGTCAAGGTGCTGCTAGAGAAAGGGGCCGATATTACGACGACGGACAACGATGGGTGGACGCCACTTTTATCCGCTTCGGCTGAAGGCCATGTCGATGTTGTCAAATTTCTGCTTGAGTCTTCGCCTCTTTATACTACTGAAACAAATAGTCTTGGTTGTACTGCCCTCTTTCTGGCTTCTCGAAACGGACGACTCCCGGTCGTGCAGTACCTGCTTTCCACCGGACGTTTTGACCCTAATATCAAGAACTACTATGGCTCTACATCATTATCGGCTGCAGTAGCTAATGGCCACTATGAAGTTGTGGAGCTTCTAATTAGTACTGGTGTTAGTACTCTGGAGCAGGTCCATGTTGGCCGCAGCCTACAGTGGTGGGCATCTCACGCAGGTAAACCTGAGATAATCAAGCTGTTGTCGTGTCATGTGGAGTCAAGGGAGAGTGTTCCTCAGAACGAACCTACATTAGCTTTTGACGCTACATCGGACTGGTGTGATGCTTGTACACGAAGTATTTCGAGCACGTCTCTCCATTATTTCTGCCAACAGTGCTCCAATCTCGCTCTGTGCGGTGATTGCTACGAGAGGGGTTTTAGGTGCCGGGATCAAGCACACGCTTTGACGGCCGACCTTGGTGGGTAGTCTTGAGTACCATTTTCGAATAGGAATATCAATGGCAAGCGATTTAGTAACTATCTGAATGAATTTGTAGAGAGAAAACATAATCTGCAGCCTACGGAACAGTAGATAGATGAATTTGATCCAACTTGGTCACTGTCCATCCTAGGATTATCGTCTGCTGACTCTCTTTACTGACGGTGATATTCTCCAGATTATATGCATGTACAGCAGACCACAGACCCAAAATGTTTCCTTAGCATCAGTGACGGAACACGTGCATTCTATTGAGTTGCGCGTTATGGAGTCTTAGTCATCAACAGTTCAGCACCCTCAAGCAGAAAATGTTAGCGAGTTACTAGCAGGGAAGCGGATCTAGGTATGATGGAGGGAACAGCGAATGTATCCAGCTTGTTAGGTGCTCCACTTGGTTCAAACTCTGACTGTCGCGACTGATAACGTACCTCCAACTAACTCTACTCATTATTTTTTTACTCATCTTCTCATCTCACAACTTGGACATGGTGATTTTGGGCATCAGCAAAATTGTACTTCGCGTCAGGATGTTGTGGCTGTGCAAAAGCCACGTGAGAAAAAAAAAGACAAGTTCTCGCGCAGCCTCATTCCAGTCTTTTACTCCATTTATTTTCTCTACAACTCCAACCCCAGGCCAAGCGATCGCCTCACAGTATACCAGCGCGTCGTTCATTGTAATCTTTCTGCATAGCAGATTCATTTAATTAAGTGCAGTGTGCGCAGCCGAAGAACTATTCTGTCCGTCGCTTCACGTAGGCAGCCTAGGTCTGTGCTTGAGAGGGGTAACTGAGGCGCCACGAAACATTGTCATATTCCTTGGCTTCCTCACGATATAATGGAAGTTGCTGCAGTTCCTATCACGGCTGGGGCATCTGCTGGCCCTCAAGAATCACTTGAACACGCGATTCGGGATTTCCAGGCCATCTTGACAGACGATCAGCGGCGAAAGCTCAGCAATATCGGCGCCATTCAAGACCCAGACACTGTTAGAATATTCACCGCTCAGCTGGATCGTGAAAGCCAGCTGAAGAAAGGGCGCGGCATTGCCGGCCGGCTCTCTTCCATACTTCAATGTGTACACAGATTCTCTGCCGTGGTCGACACTTTCGTTTCGTCTCATCCAGAAATTGCCGCCTTGGTCTGGGGAAGCGTCAAACTTGCTATGCTTGAAAGATGCACCCTCGTATCTACGAATTCCGACTAATTATTGCAGATAGCAGTGAACTACACGCGGTGCTTCGAGTCGGTCTCGGCCCTGTTCATGGAATTGAGCAACCAATGCCCGCGCTTTGCCGAATACCAAGCCCTTTACATGACATCCACCCGGCTTCAAAAGGCGCTTTGCGATTTCCATGCATCAATCATTCGCTGTTGCAAACACGTGGTGGAGGTCATTCAGAGACCTTGTTTGTGATTTCCTATCATCGCTGGATCAAGGGGCAATTGCTTACCTGACGTAGGGCAGAAACAACTGATGGCCGCTTTCCGCTTTGAACAAGAATTCGAACCTGACGCGAGCGATATCCGAAGAATGGGAAAGAATGTAAAGGAAGAGATAAACTTTGCAAAAGCTCAAGCCGATCGCCAGGACCAGATGCTTCAGGAGAAGGAGAGAGTGGCTGCATCAAAGCAAAGGTCGAGGCTAAGAAAGTTCATTCCAAAGGTGGAGAGCGAACTAGATACAATCAAGGAGTTGCAAGTGCAACGATCTACACGCCGATCCAGTCAGGATTTCTCATCTTGCTAGAGGAACTGGCGCTGACCTGCTTGTAGTAAAAGAAAGGCATCGACTTATTGAGTCGCTATCTTCCCACGATTACGAAACTCCATTCAGGGAAGCTCGAAAAAAGCACCAACATAGTACGGCGGAATGGATAATCACCACTTCCGAATTTATTCGATGGTATGAGGGAACGGGATCAGTCTTACTCTGGTGTTCTGGGAAGAGTACGTCGTGCAACGCTTCTCAGTGGGCCGTGCTAATACAGGACAGTCGGGTCAGGAAAGACGATTCTATGGTAGATCGAGTACCCTTTCCCCGAATTTCCCATGCAAATGCTAACGTCGCTAAGCGCCAACGTTATCAATCATGTCCTTGTTAAAAAGAACCGCGATGACCATGCCGCGTTCTTTTTTGTACAGTACGACAACTCGGACTCCCTGACGGCGGAAACGATAATTCGATCCATCATCCGGCAATCTGTAGACGTTACGACGCTGCCAGAACAAATCGAACATCAATTGCGGGAATTAGACCGGAAACATTTTGTTCCACTCCAAGATTGGGAATTCCTTCTCCGGCAAACAATCAAAACTTCAGGTACCTTTTTCCTCTTTATCGATGGCCTCGATGAATGTGGTGTTGCCGAACGACGAGCTTTCCTGGATGCACTATCATCGCTTGCTACCAATATTTTAAGCTTGAGGATATTCATTACCAGTCGTGATAGCGTCTTTGTAGACCTGAAGGGCAGGTTCTCACAGATGGAGCACGCGTCAATGAACCCCGTTAATCTCGCGTCAGACATCCGTATCTATGTCGAGGCGTCTCTACAAGAGCGGATACGAAATGAAGACCTGGTGCTTGAAGACCCTCGCCTCTTGAACCACATAACAGATACTCTTACTCGCCACGCTGACGGGATGTGAGTAACTACTATTCAGCCCAGAAATGAACAAAAGCTTATGCTCCAAGGTTTCTCTGGGTTACATTTCTGATAGATGAAATATGCATCGCAGACTGCGATGACGATATCAGACAGTCCCTGCATAGTCTTCCCAAAAACCTAGAAGAAACTTTCGTCCGGGCGTTGTCACGTATCATGTCTCGGCAAAAGAAGACTGGGTTGGCCCAGAAGGTATTTCGATGGGTGGCGGTAGCGAAACGGCCCCTGACACTTGATGAGATCCGTGAAGCCGTCTCCATCGGTATTGGGCAGCCATACTTGAAGAGTGAGCGGCTAGTTCGTGAAATGTCGCCTATTGTCCTGTGGTGCGAAAACCTCCTTCAAGTCACCGAAGACCAACCCCCGTCGCTTCAGTTCGCTCACAGCACTATCCGAGAATTCATAACCAAGGGAGACTTACCGACCCAGCTTTCCAATTTTCATATTGACGTGGATGAGGCAGATCACTTCGCTGGCGAAATATGTGTTACCTACCTTCACCTCAACGACTTCAAGACGACTGTAGCCCGACGATTACAACCACTCCGAGTAAACCCTATTGCTATAGCGGGTTCTGTTCTTAGCAGAGGCCCTACGGAACTAACGTCGCGCTTCGTAGATGTCTTTGGGCATCGTAGAGCCAAAGCCGGTCCAGATCTTGCTGGGGCCCTCGCAAGTTACGACAGAGCTGATGGTATAGACAGACTTCACCAGAGCCACCCATTCCTCAGGTACGCAGCGAAACATTGGGTTTCTCACACTGGCAACTTTCAAAAGGAAACGTCTAGTACTTGGAACCTGTGGTATCAAATTATCACGAATGGTCACACTCTCGCGCACGTACCTTGGCAGGAATCATTATTTGACCGGAAGGAGGAAGCAATTCTTTTC
The DNA here is from genome assembly GCA_013396255.1 of Fusarium sp. NRRL 25303. Lineage (NCBI taxonomy): Eukaryota > Fungi > Ascomycota > Sordariomycetes > Hypocreales > Nectriaceae > Fusarium > Fusarium sp. NRRL 25303. The sequence goes on along the minus strand of JAAOAY010000547.1, from coordinate 388 downwards.
TGGAGCCACCAGGCGCATCATTATGCTCTTTTGCGCTATGCCAATAGTATTCTGGGATTACCTGAGCTTAAAAGAATGAAGCTAATGAGGGCATCCGCGTCTGAAGGCGATGGCGAAGCTATTACGATTTTTCTAGATGCTAGGTGTTCAATGCTCGGCATCGACAAGGCGTTCCAGGCGGCATCAGTAGGTGGCCATATCCAGGTTGTTGAACGACTTCTCGAGGCTGGAGCTAGTGTTAATGCCGCTGCCGCTGAAAGGGGAGGACGGACAGCACTCCAGGCGGCATCAGAAGGTGGCCATATCCAGGTTGTTGAACGACTTCTCGAGGCTGGAGCTAGTGTTAATGCCGCTGCTGCTGAAAGCGGAGGACAGACAGCACTCCAGG
>JAAOAY010000543.1:0-37699 GCA_013396255.1 Fusarium sp. NRRL 25303 | reverse complement strand
CCCCTCCTCCTCCCATCGATCACCACGACGATGACGATAGCGAAGACAATGACGAGGACGAAGATGAGGAGGGATCGCGAAGGTACGACGAAGACGAAGACGACGACGACGACGATCCTTTTGGCGGATTTGGTGGCCCTCCAGGCAGTTTATCCAGCACGCTTAGAGCACTAACGGGGATGATGTCTGGCCTGACATCTCGATTCCGGGAAATTCTGCACAATCTGCGAGTTGATGATCTCTCAGTACAGCTAATAGCTCTGCAAGAGCTATCAGAAATACTCCTTGTTTCCAACGAAGACAACCTCTCTGGCCACTTCTCGCCCGATGCATATGTTAAGGAGCTGGTTTCCCTCATGAACAAGGAAGAAAGCCCCGAAATCATGTTACTCGCGTGTCGTTGCTTGGCAAATTTGATGGAGGCGTTGCCTGCCAGTGTTGCGAACGTCGTCTATGGAAGCGCCGTCCCTGTCCTGTGCCAAAAACTCCTCGAAATTTCTTTTATCGATTTGGCAGAGCAGGCCTTGAGCACATTGGAGAAGATATCAGTCGAATATCCTACCAGCATTGTTCGTGAGGGTGGCCTCACTGCTTGTTTGTCTTATCTCGACTTCTTTGCTACCGGCACGCAAAGAACTGCCGTTACTACCGCAGCAAACTGTTGCCGCAACATCCCCGAAGACTCTTTCCCAGTAGTGCGAGATGTTATGCCTACACTTCTCAACGTCCTCAATAGCAGTGATCAGCGGGTCGTGGAGCAGGCCTCGCTTTGCGTTTCCGGCATCGTTGAGAGTTTCAAGTACCATCCCTCCAAACTTGAAGAACTTGTTAGCGTCGACCTTCTTCGAGGTGTGCTGCGACTTCTGGTTCCCGGTACGACCAACATGATTGGCGCCAGTATTCATACACAATTTCTCCGAGTTTTGGCATTCACCGCGCGAGCTAGCCCCCGTCTTTCCGCGGAGCTCTTCAAGCTTAATGTGGTAGAGACATTGTATCAAATCCTGACTGGTGTTTCACCACCCACCGGTACCGAAGATGTTGCCTCCAAACTGGACAGTGTTATAATCATGCAGGCTCTCATCCATCGACCCCGAGATCAGATCATTGAGACGCTCAATGTTATTTGCGAATTACTACCCAACCTACCACGAAACGCAGATCCCTCGTATGGTGATTTTGTTGAACTTCAAGCCTTGGCAGATCCTACAAACTCGGCAGCCAGTGGGGGGAGGAACCGCAGGTCTACGAATGAAAAGCGCATTGAGCTTCTTGAAGAGTGCAAAGACGAAGTCCGCCGTTTTGCGCTCATCATCTTCCCTACTTTGACGGACGCGTTCTCCAGTACAGTCAACTTGAGCGTCCGCCAAAAGGTCCTCACAGCACAATTGAAGATGCTGTCGAATCTTGATGAGGACATCTTGATTGAGGCGCTTACTCCGGTACCTTATGCCTCTTTCCTCGCTTCTATTCTTTCACAACAAGACCACGCATCTCTAGTTATGCTTGGCCTGCAAGCAGCCGAGCTGTTACTAAGCCGACTCGACAAGATCTACCGGTATCAATTCTATCGCGAAGGAGTCTTCCTTGAGATCACCAAGATTGCTGAGGAGGAAGAGGCAATTGAAGAGAAGTCAGGTAAAGGCGAACAACAGGAGTCTCAGGGCGAACAAGCAACAGAACAAGATAACGAACAGTCCTCGGATCAAGAATCTGAGCATGAGGAAGATGAAGAAGATGAGGAGCGCGAGTCTTCTGATGAAGAGGACGAAGACGAAGAACATGATAACGAGAATGGCGAGGTGCAGAATGAGGACATGTCCCCTGTCAGCTCACGGGGATCCACCATGTCCCTCGAGGTCCCTCTCCATCGTCTTGTCTCCGACGTGCGATCCATGAAATCTCGAACTCGAGATGTCGCCAAAAAGTTCTTGGAGACCCATGAGACTGAAGGCCATGGCCAGGCTATGAAGCTCAAGGCAACAGCAATCCTTGATGCTCTTTCAGACTTGGCTGGTGAGCTTGAGGCCTTCTACCTCAAACCCATGCCCAGCAACGTTACGGCCGATAAAGGAAAGGAACTGTTCACCAAGCTTGCATCATATTTCGATACCGACGTCTTGGAAAGTGTTACGAGCGCGGAACTTCTGGCATCAGGTCTTGTTCGTGTGCTTCTAGAGGTTTTCAGCAACCCTGACGAGGAACTGGCCCGTGCCGCCCAGTCAACGTTCCTGGAAGTCTTCATGGCATACACCGTCAAGTCGAAGCCAAAAACTGCAACTGCAGAATCTCCGGCTACGCCTTTCAGCGTCATGATTCACAAGCTTCAGGACTTGCTCAGTAGGTCAGAGCATTTTGAGGTTATCACGGTGCATCATAACACATTTGACGGCAACCACAGTAGTCCTGCCTCCATGCTTGGGAAGCAAATTCGACTTCGTCTTGTTGCCGATGATGATTCCGAAATACCTCGACCCTATCGTAATATAATGGTGTCAATTCATGCCATCGCAACTTTCAAATCCCTTGATGACTATTTACGACCTAGGATCAGTATCAATGAGCGATCTCGTGGCTCCGCCCGCAGGGATGGAGTTGCTCGAGCACTTGCCGCTATGGCAAACAGCGCGGGTCTTCCTCTGAGTAGCGCAGCAGCAGCCCGCCTAGCAGCAGCAGAACGATCAGGCCCGTTCTCGAGCGGACCTCCGATACCGCCGCCGCCTGCTGTTGCTACAACACCATCTGGCTCCCGAGCACTTCGCAAATCAAAGTCACAGGCTACTCCTGCCACACCAGATCAATCTGCTGGGCCGTCTCGCGATAAAGGGGCGCTTAGACGCTCTGCAAGACGGCATGGCGCCGCTAACACACCCCCGGCTCCTCGACCTCCACCTGTCGATGACGAGGAAATGCAAGATACACTAGAATGCGCTGACGAGAAGCAGCTGACTGATGACGATGACGTCGGAGAAAGCAGTGCATTGGATGCCATTGTTGGCGAGCTTGAAGAAGACATGCAAGAGGAATCGACGCCTGAGGATACTTCTGCCGTCAACATGGAGGTCGCTACCGGCGGCCATGTCACAGCACGCAAGGAGGATGGCACTCGAATCGCGACACCGACTGGCTCTGGTGTACCTAGCCGTGCGGGTGGACCCTCGGTTGGCACCCAAGGCACACCTACTCCAGCCTCGTCATCGTCGAGGCCGATGTCTTATGCGTCCGCTCTCCAGGCAGTGCCCCAAGATTGGCACATCGAGTTCAGCCTTGATAACAAGCTGATCCCCAATGAGACTACCATCTACCGTGCTGTCCATACTTCAGCTTCTAACTCAGATGAGCATCTAAGCAGAAGCATCTGGTCAACTGTGCATCCAATCAAGTTCAAGCGTGTACCTGGGCCACCTCCTGCGGAATCCCTTTCATTTTCTTCTAACACGGAAGTTGATGGTGAGGATGAGCATGGGATCCCCGCTTCCCTTGCCAAGAACCCAACAACGTCATCAATTCTACGTCTATTGAACATTCTTCACGACCTCAACTCGAATATTGAGGATGTTTTGATCGAGAAAAAGAACAGCGTTATTGGCCTGAATGTTGAGCCGTTGTCACAGTTCGTCAACACGAAACTCACAGCGAAGTTGAATCGTCAGTTGGAAGAGCCCTTGATTGTTGCCAGCAACTGTCTACCTAGTTGGGCGGAGGATTTAGCTCGCCTTTATCCCTTCCTCTTCCCATTCGAGACTCGACATCTATTCCTCCAATCTACATCTTTCGGATATGCCCGATCAATGGCGAGGTGGCAGAATACCCAGTCTGCGGAGGACAACCGAAGAGATCGAAATAACGAACGGCCATTCCTCGGTCGCCTTCAACGACAAAAGGTTAGGATCTCACGTCAGAAGATCCTTGAATCGGCCTTGAAAGTTATGGAGCTATATGGTGCTTCACAGAGTATCCTAGAAGTAGAGTATTTTGAGGAGGTTGGCACTGGTCTTGGCCCCACCCTCGAGTTCTACTCAACTGTATCGAAAGAGTTCTCAAAGAGGAAGCTCAAACTCTGGCGTGAGGTCGATTCGAACGGCTCTGATGAGTTTGTGTCTGGAGCCACTGGGCTTTTCCCTCGGCCGCAGAGCGATGAAGAAGCTGGGACACCAAACGGAGAGCGAATTCTACATCTTTTCAAGATGCTTGGAAAGTTTGTTGCGCGGTCCATGATCGACTCCCGAATCATCGACCTTCACTTCAACCCCATCTTCTTCCGCATCGGGGATGCAGTTTCGTCTGGAGTCAAGCCATCCTTGGGGGCTGTGAAAATTGTCGATCCTGTCCTTGCCCGTTCATTGAAGGCCATCAAGCAATTTGCCTTGGCCAAGAAGGAAATAGATGAGGACCCCAATCGTACACCAGCACAAAAGGTTGCCGACACAGAAAGCATTATTATCGATGGCGTCAAGCTTGATGACCTCTGTCTCGACTTCACTTTGCCAGGTTATCCTAATATTCAGCTGGAGGATAATGGCTCTCAGAAACGAGTCACTATTGACAATGTGGACTCGTATCTGGAGAAGGTCATTGATATGACTCTTGGGTCAGGTGTTCGTCGCCAAGTCGATGCCTTCCGTGCTGGGTTCTCACAGGTATTCCCCTACTCTGCACTCAGTGCTTTCACGCCAGATGAGTTGGTCACCTTGTTTGGTCGTGTAGACGAGGACTGGTCACTTGAAAGTATGTATAACCCCAAAGTTTTGCCTTTGATGTTTGCTAAAATTTCATCAGCTCTCCTTGACTCGATCAAGGCCGATCATGGTTACAACATGGATAGCAAGACGGTCAAGAATCTGCTCCACACAATGAGCGAATTCGATGCGTCACAACGCCGTGACTTCTTACAGTTCACCACTGGAAGTCCAAAGCTCCCCATTGGAGGTATGTGTCGCCTTCTGGCTGTCGATGGTCAGTTTCTAACTTTCCCTAGGATTCAAGTCTCTGACACCTATGTTTACTGTGGTCTGCAAACCCAGTGAGCACCCCTATACGTCCGACGACTACCTTCCTAGTGTCATGACGTGTGTCAACTACTTGAAGCTTCCAGACTACTCTACCATTGAGATCATGAGGAAGCAGCTTTTTACAGCAGTCAAGGAAGGCCAGGGAGCGTTCCATCTGTCGTAGATTGGTTTATTTTCCGAATTACTGCACGACACAATGCCTAGGGCCTCTCATGGCACCTGAGCAACAGAACAATGACAACGATGTTCTTTTCTTGGACGACTTGGCAGGAAAAGTTTTTATATTAGCTTGATGCCCCTGATGACACAATACGCCCCGATGATGGACCGAAATGATGGAAATAGACAGGGCATTTGACGTGGCGCCCACAGTAACACAATATTGCATGGCTTGGGGGACGGCGTAGGACTTGTTTTTATGAGAATCACAGGAACGGCACGGCATATTTTTGAAGCCTCTTCCCAGGGATCAACGAAGGAGAGGCAGGGCAATGATTAAGATACCGCCTTTAGGCAAAGTAGTTATAGAGATGAAATTGTGTGTTTGTCTATTCCTATCTCACTCCGCAGTGGCTGCGTAAATACTATTCGTGTTTCGCGTTATTACTTGCGCTGATTATTGACAACAGAATATAGTTAGGTCGATGCTCCTAACTCCAAAGCTTACAGCTCAGTCATCCATACATACATGTCCAATAAGTGAAAAAAAACGAGGCTATCCTACGTTCTTCCCTTCCACGCATCCTGCACTTGTCCTAGGGCAAAAGATACCAAAAACACAGAAATAAATCAAAGGGTCATGCCAAAATTCTACAATCGTTCATCGTCATCGTCATCCGAGTCCCAAATTTCAGGCGGAACCCTTGTGTCGTCACGTATCAAGCTGTCCGGCAGCATCTGGCTCTTTGTCAGCAGTTGCGACGAGCCTGGATTGTACCCCGACGCCAGACGCAGGGCGTCATCGTCATCATCCTCGTCTAAAAGGCCCTCGGGAAGCCCTATACTGCTGGAAGAGTGTAGCGGTGGGCGGCGGATAGATGATGAGTGCTGCTCAGGGGTAGAAGACTGAGAGACGGTAGTTGCCTGAGATGGGCGGACGGCAGGTAGTTTTGAAGCGCTACTTAAGAGAGGGCGGGTAGCGCGGTAGGAAGATGCTGCAAAAGGGGTACGACGGGGAGGGGGTTTGATAGTTGTGGAGGAGGAAGCGATGTGGGTGGTTGGGGGAGTTGTATTTTCATTGTTGTTGTTGTTTTCCTCCTCGGGCGTTGAGGGAACGAGAATGTCATCCGAAGTTGGGAATTGGGTTGATTGAGCGAAATCACTTTTGAGTTGAGCTTCAACTTGCTGTGACACGCTCATACTTGATGAGGGAGCGGGCGTCTTGTCCGCTGGTACAGGCTGTGAAGAGTTGGCAAAGAGATCAACTCGTCCACTGTCATCTTCGCTAACAGTAGCTTGAGTTTGTGTTGGTTCATCTCCAGATGCATTCTCTTTGAATAGAGCATGTCGCAAGTTCCAGAGCAACTGACCTACGACGGCAGGTGGAAAATAGACATAGCGAGCAACATCACCGTCGATCCATCCCTCTTCCCGCATATCGTCTCCCTCAACAGGGTTGTTCAACTCGTAGACTTGAGTCAGGTGATAACGCCAGGCTGGACCTTCAGTAACACGACCAGGGTCAGCGCAAGCCATAAATCGCAATAGCTCCCCATCGTAGAGCCAGAATCGAACCACTTGTGCGGGTATTTTGAAGTTGAGTATGAGATCAGCCTGGTAGCCTTCTATCACATCATCAATAATGTCTTGGGGTAGCGACAGCAGCACATCTGTACGAGCAGATGCTGGAGGTAGTGCTTGAAGGTTTGCCAGAGGTACACGCTGAGATTCTAGTGGCTGAGTTTGAGTTGGTGGAAGAGGACTGTGGATGGGCTTGCGAACACGCTTTGCTGGTCGGGGACGGCTCTTGGCCTGGGGAGTTGCTGAAAGGGGAGGGAGTGTAGGAGGCAGCGTAGTAGGTCGAGAACTCAAAGGTGGAATTGAAGAGGTTGATGTTGATGCTTGACCATTTGAGCCAGAAGATTCCTCGGATGAAGCAATCTCGCTCATGACGAGTTGCGTTTCAGCACCGGCAACGAATGCGTTCTCGTCGTTCTCGTCGCCAAAGTCTTCATCCTCCTCATCTTCAGAATCAGGTATCTCGAGCATGACCTTCTTTCCACTGCCAGGTGATACTCGCTTCATCCTTGGCGTGGGGCTACCACTCCTTTGACTTCCACCGAGTTCACTACTCCTCCTCCTCCTTCTGGACTTGGTAGGCGTCTCCAGCTCATCCATCACAGAAGACGATGTTTCAAGCGGTTCAATGACTCCTTTTGGAGTTCTTGGTGTCTTGTTTGGCGAATCCACCGGCAGTTCCTTGAGAGGTGTACGGTTAGTAGACCCCCAACTGTCGGTTGCGTAAGAATCCTGGATGATGCGCTCATGTTTTCGAGGCGATGATATTGTCTTGGGCCTTCCTCTTAGCTCCTTGAGCGGAGATGGGTTCGCTGGTGAAGATGTCTTTCCTTTGACAGGGGAAGGATTGGCACGGTCTGGTGGACCATAGCGTTCCAGCATCATGCTAGCGGGCGTTGACGATATGCTGGGCGCCGCAGACAACTGGCTCGAGGAAGGTATTTCTGTCAGTTGAACATTCTTGTGGGGTGTCTGCTTATGGGGTGTCTGAGGCACAATAGACTCTTCCCGCTGAGGAGTTGGCTCTTCTGGCCTGCGCTTCAATATCGATTTTGGAGTTTTCTGATTCTTAACAGGCGAAGCGTTCTTATGTTTTCGGGTCTTCCGTGGACTTGGACTAGCCGCACTGCCCAGCCATTGCTGGAAGTCGTCATCATTATCCTCATCTTCAGAATCCTTGATAAACTCAGCATGGGATGGATCGCGACCGAGGAATTGGGTCAAAGTCTGAGTATGGTAGGCCGAACTAGGTGCATCTCCCATCGTCTTACGTCGGCTCGATTTCTTTTCCTTTTTCGGTTTTGGCTGTTCCTCTGTATCATCGCCCAACGTCCGTCTTCGCTTGGCTCGCTCATTCTTGGTAGAGGTGACTTTGGCTTTCGCTCGTCGTTTCCGCCCGCTCGAAACAGGTTCCTCGTCCTCTTCTTGGTCTTCTTGGTCTTGGTCCTTCTCTGACTGCATTTCATCCTGTTCACTATCACTTAGGACGATCGGGTCCTCATTCCCTTCTAAGCTTGATACAAAGTCGATTTGAGTCAAGGTTTGTTGTCGCAAAAGTCTCGAGGGTGTTTCGGCCTGCTTCTTCCGATTCTGCTTCCCATATGTCCGAACAACCTTTCTACGCGCCGGGAACTGTGCTTGCTGCTGCGCGGGCGTTGAATGATAGACACGGCTTGGTGCGGGTTTACCGCCTGAGCGGGTTTTGGGCGTCATGATTGCGGTGTTGAAGTCGCTCGCCAACGTAATACAGTAATTTCAAGGCTTTAGTTTAAGTAAAGCAGCATATGAAAGTCGACATATTGTTCGTGGAGTAAATGAACATGATATATTCAGGCAACTTCGATGTAATGTCGATGATGGAGTGGAGCTACAAGGGCCCAAGGGCGTTAAGTGGCGTAGCTTCCCTGTATGTCCCAGGTCACGACGCGTCTCGTCGCGTAAAGTAGTGGGGTTAATTACTGATCGCGCTTCAGTAACGAGGCCTATAATTAGAAGGACAGTATAAGACGGAGGAACCCAATTATCGTAGGTATCAATATGATAGACGCCAAAGCCAAGCAAGTATCGTAGAGATCAATAAATATACCAAGATATATAATGTCCATTCCTCAAAACGCTCGACACCACGAAACGCGCCTCATTTACTACCTGACCCATCCATGGCTGATCAAGCATGCCAATATACCTAGAGAATATAGTATTCGTACAGCAAGTTCATCATCGTGTTCCCATTCGCTCTAAGCACCAAACTCAACGGAATGCGGCCTTGACGTCGGCTCGAGGCCACTCGAAGAGTACATCACCGCCATATACGTTGGTCGTCACAGCGCCGACCCGTCTCTCAACCTTTTCGTAGAACTTTTCGCACTCCTCCAGCACCTTGATCACCAATCCTCGGCTTAGTCCTGGTTCATCAGCATCACCAAAGTGCTTCTCAACACGTTTACGCAGCGCCTCGATGCCCTTTCGCACTTCCTTGGAGTCGTAGTTGCTCAAAACTTTATTGAAAACCGTCTTGCTGTTGGAAGGCTGCGCAGCAATTGATGCCGGTGATTTGCCTGTCTGCAATTGAGCTTCCATGTTCTCGAGGTGTTCCAGAATCTTTCCGAGTGGTCGCCGCATGACTGCATCAAGATACAGATTCATATGCTCGTAATATGTCGTGTTAGCCTTTTCCTTCCATTCCTCGAGCACGTCCAAGCCTCGTGTGTCCGTCTCCTCAAGGAAGTGGTTCATATTCTCAATCAGGAGAATGTGGAAGTTGAGGGCTTCCTTATCCTCTGGGTCAACCGAGCCGCTTGTCGCACTGACACCGGGATTCTCTCGCGCAATGACCATAAGTGAGTCAAACATGGTCTTCAGTATTCGGTCATACTCGCGATCAACAGTACTTCGAATCGGCAGTGTCGTGTCAACACCGAGCAGCATCTCCTCCACAGCTGCCGAGAAAAGAGGGAAAAGCCGGATGAACGCAATAACACCCTTTCGCTTGCTGATCTTGACCTTGGTCTCCTCAATGGCCCGAAGTTGGTCGTCAACGAACTTCTTGAATCGCAGTTCCAAGTGCCCATGAAGTTTTTGCAAGAGTGTGTTCACATACTCTTGGTTGGACTGTCCAACCTCAGCAGAGTACTTTTCAATAGTCGCTAGGACTCCAATCCCTTGACTGAATAGCTGTCAGTATGTCTCGTCAACGCCGTGATATAAGGAGGTTTGAACTTACATTGGGCCCTGCCCGACAACCCACTCCATAAGACGCAGCAGTTCCGATTCCAAGAAAGTAAAGATCACCTCCATCGCGCGCAGAATACGTCTGGCAAGCTCTCGATCAGGTTCCATCAGTCGGGGTCTTCTTAAATCAGTGCCTCCACGATCAGAAGGCGTTGTTGTGGCAACAGCATCTGGGAAATCTATCTGTTCAAGCGTGGTCGCGTGGAAGAAGTCGATGATGAAATTTTGCTCCATCTGTATCAGTGGGATAAGATTATCCAGAACTCCGGTAAAGACTTCGTGGGGCGGGTTCTTATTATCATTCACTCCCTTGTCGGCCTTTGGTTTGTGACCACCGTCTTCTCGAGGAGATCGCAGAGCTCTCGCTAAAGTTCCGCTGCGCTTTACAGTCAGCTTCCTGGCAGTGGTGGCCACACCTCCTTCTTGGTGCTTCTCAACTGCTGACGTGAACAGAATTTCAGCCTCCTCTCCAGTTGCCTGTCTGGCATTCCTACGCCAAGACGCAATCGTAGCCTGAAACTCAACTCGGTAAACAGGTTGACCCTTATCTTGATAAATCTGAATGAGCTGGTTCCACTCATCGGGATGCATATCTCGGGCGTATAGCATGAGGGGGCTAAATTGCCAAAGAATATCGCGGCCAAGCTCGTGGTGTATAGGATCCACCTTTCTAGACAAGGCTCCCTCCATGGCAAGCTTAGTTTCTGTAAAAGCATGATCAAATTGCCGGGACATAAAGGCGACCAATCTGCCAATGAACATGGCGCTTTCTTGGTCATAAACAAGCTTCTTCTCTTGGACAATCCGCATCTGCTTGAAGTCAGGATTGAGGCCACTCTGGTTTGTCTCGGCAGTAATATCGGCCTTCTCTTGATCAGCTCCACTACGCGCAGGATCAATCTTGACCATTGCCTTATAAAGTGTTACAAGAGAAGATTCGACATTTTGTAAGCCACCTAAGTCATCCAAAGGTGCAGATCTGAGGACTTCAAGCTCGTTCGATGTGATAGCACAGGTCTCAAGCAAGGACTCAAGCTCTTTCTTGAGTAACTTTTGGTTTGCAGTTTGGACTTGGAGACCTTGACCCTGGGCCTCGATATAAGCGATGTCATCTGAAAGGGTCTGTTCATGATTAGCAACATTTCGAGCATATTTAAGGATAACATACCGAAAGCTCGACTGAGTAGAGTGTGAGCAAGTTGTCAAGCTCCTCACACTCAGCCATGGCAACATCAAGCCCAGCCTTGATGGCATCAACGCGTTCATCCTCTTCGCGGAAACGAGCCAGCCAGCCACCAGCCTGGGCTTTATTCAGCTCCCGCTCTAGGTCAGATCTCATTTCTTCCACGTTGCGTGATCGCATTTGTTCTCCTGGAATCCAGCCAAAGAAATCCAACCATTGAGCAAAATCATCACTCCTCTCATCAAGAATGGACGGGTTGACTCCCAATGTCTGCAGGTATTTCATATCGTTGCCTGCATTGATGGAGCGGCGGGTCTCTTTCTTTTCAGGTTCGGTCGCCTTTTGCACTTCCTGCGGCGGCCCATGCGAACTCGTCGGTCTACTCGTTGGGAGACTAATCTTGACTTCAGGAACAAGTGAATTACGGTTCGCAGACTTGGGCTGCTCCGCGGGTTTAGCTTGCTCCAATTGTTTGGCCTCTTCCTCAGCTTTAGGTGTTTCTTCTGGTGTAGGGTGTTCAGAGGGAGTATCTACACCTTTGGAAGACGGTCTGGGTGGCGCAGGGACAACACTATTGATTCCGTCTGGCCCCTCTTCCGTCTTACTCTTCAGTAGACGCAAACGTTCACCAGCACCACCAGGTCTCGGTTTGAAGGCGGTTGCAGCGTTGGCCGCAGACGCAGCCTTCCACAGTGCACCGGCAATCTCATTTCTGGACTTTTTGGCTCTGATCATAGGACCGAGGCCAGGCCTGGATTCGTCGACTGTCTCTGCTGGTGAGGGGTTAGACTCGCGATCAGAAGGTGTCACTGCACGCTCCCCTGGCGATGGCTCTTCTACCAGCTGAGTCGGCTCTTGCTTGGGCAGATCAGGGGGTGGTTGTAAGTTTGCAAATCTTGGCACGCTCACTGTCATTGGCGAGACATCGGAAGAACCTGCTCCGGAGCCCGGGGACAGAGCTTGAGCGGGGCTTGGTGCTTGAGCCTGTGCTTGTGAAGGTTTGGGTACGGGAGCTGGCGTAGGACTAGGAACACGGGCCGCTGCAGGGCTGGGTCCACGAGCCGGGCTGGGCATACGGGCTGGTGCAGGGCTGGAGCCATTGCCTTGAGCAGGACTTGGAGTTTGATTTGTTACATTAGTTGGTGGGTGATGTGAGGGAGGGTTGGGTGTATAAGCTTGTGGGTTGGTCGATCCTGATCCAGGCCTAAGGGACGAAGGCATGGGAAGTGGCTCACGCTTTGGTGGATCTGGTAGTCGTCCTGTGGGAGGTGGTGCTATCTCTCGATCTAGTGTGCTCCCCGTGAACGAACTGCTTGTCGATTTCTGGCTTGCATTATCCATTCTCGACACAACGCGTTCGCTGCTGCGAGGTGGAGGAGCCATTGGTTCTTTGTTCCCAGGACTAATCAGTGGTGGGGGAACCAAGTCCCGATCATGAGGGCGAGTTGGGTCCATGGGCGGTCTTCTCCTTTCGGGGGGCGGTCTATCTAAATGGAGTGGTGAAGGAACTGGCTGTGGAGGTTGAGGAGGAGACAGAATAGCAGGTGGTTTCGACTTGGGCGAAGACTGTGGTTGAGGGGGTGTAAGAACAGCTGGTGCCCGGGCTTCATGGGGCTCTGCAAATCTGCCATACGCTCCTGGGCCGTTTATGCCATTGCGAGAGCGTGGTGGTAAACTAGAACCGTCATCGCTCCTGGTGGCCATGGAGGTAGCAACCGAATCTTGACTCTTGTTGCTCTGAGCCATCCACCGAGGTTGGGGCGGCCTTTCTCTCGAAGTAGTTGAATCAAAACTTCCTACAGGTGAAGGGCCAAGATTCGGGTGTGCTGGGCGAGTAGGCGGCGTCCTGTACTGAGGTGCGTCTTGAGGGCCACTTCCTGGAAGTCCTTGATGCGAAGGATGCATCGGATGGATTGGACGAGGAGGGGCGCTCGCCATCTGACTCGAAGGTTGCTCAGCTATGGGAGGAGGGGGCGGCCGAGAACCACCTGTAGCTGGTCGTCTAGTTGCTCCCATAACTTGATCATACTCCTTTTGTTCAAAATTTGCAAGCTCCGGCGTCTTGCCACCCGTGTATTTCCCGTATATCTTGATAAGACTGGCAATGAAGAACTTCTTCTCCTTGTCCGTCTGAGCATGCCAGAAGTATGGTTTGCCGAGTGTCACTTGGAAACCGGTGTCGCCAGCCCAATCGCGGTGGTCTGGGCTGGCCTGGGGGCCAGTGTAAGATTCAATGCGCGAGAGGTCGTCAAGATTCCACGTTTTCCCAATCGAGAACGATCCATTAGCGTTTTCTTTTGACTTATGCAGGCGAACTCGACCGGACTTGCGCACGGCTACTATTATTATTCGAGGTTTTTGACCTTCGGCGTTCCGAGCCTGAGGTGGAGGAGGGGTTGTGGGATAAGAGGAGTATTCGGTAATGCGGATATGAGTTATGTATGTTTCAAGAACTGGTCAAGGCCATTAGCCATCTGGACATTGAGTTTGAGTTTAATAGCCTTATAACTAAACTCTCGCGACATTGAGTCTCTTTGGGCTTGGGGCTCACGTCGTTGAGTTTAGGATTGACTTCAATAACAGCATAACTTACGAGAACCATCAACATCCTTCTTGTTAAAGCAGCTCTCTATTATACGGCGCTTTTCATCCTCGAATCGCTCTGCCCTGCTAGTAGCCGCGGCGGCACCAGGGCCGCCCCCGTTTGGGCGGTCCATGAGAGAGTTCGAGGAACGGGATCACGCAGGAGCGTTAGGATGAGCAAGGAGGCATGTTCGATCGAGCAGCAGCCTCGTGAGATTATTTCGCGGGGATAGCGAATAGTCCGGGACGAATAAGCGACTGCGCAGATTGAGCGCGCTATCGAGTGTCGTCGAGTCGAGTATATAATGTACGTTGAAAGCTGATATGGTGGTTGGTCGTGGATTCGAGGACAGGTCGTCGAGGTCAATGTGGCTGGAGTTTCCCTATTTCGATGTGGATGTTTCGGGTGGGCACCTGCCTCCAGTGCTCCACTGCAGCTTGGAGCTGTCAGGCGTCGGGTGTGAACGATTTGCCTGCTCACAACCGTTCTTGGGCTGATAAATGGTCGAGTATTCTCTAATATGACGCTCTATCCTGAATAATTGGATTGTAACAAAGCTCCACTAACAATAAGCCTAAACAACCAAGCTCTGGGAAAGTTGCGACGGCAAGCCACATTGTCCAAGTCATGTGTTGAGAGCCAATGAACAAGCCACATAATGAGGTCAGCGGTATCATATGCCACTGCAATGGCGCGTCACAGCACCTCAATCTGTGACAGCTATCAAACTGTTCCGGACCGAGATTTTACTTTTCAGCGACGCTTCAGTATCAGTGTCAAAACGTGTATCTCAGTCCATATATATACTGACTCAATTAGGTACTCACAGGCGCTTTGAGTGCATATCAGTGTGCGACTATACTCAAGTCCACTAAATGTATGTACTTGGTCCGTGGAAGTGGCTCTGTAAACGTGAAAACGTTGCGAAGATCTATCAATAAGTGAATTATGACGAGATACCTCTCCTGGGTAGATTTTAAGATCCATTAGATATAGTCCATTATTAGACTTCCTTATTGAAGATTGACCGACCTAAGAGAGTTCGATAAAGCTACGAGCTACGAAATCGACTAAGTTAGAGTAAAACATTGATGGAAACGGTACAGGGTAACTAGAACTGCACTACGCACCTCCAAACGATCCAGTTGTGATCATGAACATTTATTCACCTTCCTGAATGCTTGGGTGACCTCGTAGTTATTGGAAAAGTATCCGCCAAGGAAGATTCTGGTCCCGGTGTCATTTAACGACGATATCTCGTTATAACAGATACTTGATTAGATGATGCAGCATGGTACCAACAGCGTTGGTTCATGGAATCTCAATAATTTTGGTTCAGACTATTTAGATGATAAGAATAAACTCGAGGCATTCAATAGAACCGCTTGTTGTAGGTCACTTTTCCAACAAAGACGTCAGCGGAATACCCAAATAGGCAATTTCTCGCTCCAGCTTCCTTTCAGGTTCAAGAGCTTAAGTTGAGATCCGCTTTCCCCTCACCGAATCATCCCCCATCATCGCCCCCCAGATCGGCCTTGGTTCACCCCGCAATCGGGGTTGCTCGTCCGTCTACCGAGGTTGTACATAGAAAATGAACACTCTTACCCGTTGCAATTGCTTCATTAAGAAGATTCGCGTGAAACCTGAAGTCCTCTCGAACCCCAGTCTTACCCCGGATCCTTGGGAATAACATCTCTGTGCTCCTATATCCAGCTTGGTAACATAGACATAACAACACCATGGTACCCTCCGTGAGAGTTGTTCCCAATGTATGTTTACCCCTTATGATCAAGCACAAGCACAAGCACTGCCAAAGCTGCTTGGTTTGTGTGAATGGTTTCAGTTCAGATAACTCACATTCACATAGGCCGCTAAGCGAGCAACCAGCTTGCTACGTACCATTCAATACACTCATCCTCCTTCATGTCCTTGTCACTCAAACCCAGGATATCACCAGCCGCCGCCAACATTCACTCCCTCCAAGCATGCTCACCAGCGTAAGTATGCTACACCAACATCGCACCCAGGCCAGAAGGAGTATGCCTTTGAGATGGCTGCTTCGTCCATCAGATTTGGCCCAGGTGTGACGCAGGAGGTCGGCATGGACTTGAAGAACATGGGAGCAAAGCGTGTTTGTGTGGTAACAGATGAGAATGTGAACAAGCTGGATGCCATGAGACAAGTTCGTGAGTCCCTTGCTCGCGAGGGCATTCCTTATGAGGTTTACGACAAGGTTCGCGTCGAGCCAAAGGATAGCTCGTAAGTTCGAATCGACATCACGTCTATCAGACTACAGTTGGCTTATAATACCACAGCATCAAGGATGCCATCGCCTGGGCTCGCCCGTATGCACCAGATGCCTTCCTCGCTGTTGGTGGTGGATCAGTCATGGACACAGCCAAGCTCATGAACCTATACACGGCGTATCCTGATGCAGACTTCCTAGACTTTGTCAACGCCCCCCTTGGAAAGGGCCGCCCAGTAGACAAGAAGTTGACACCGCTCATTGCGGTTCCAACAACAGCCGGTACTGGTAGTGAGACGACAGGAACTGCCATTTTCGATCTTGTGTCTAAGCGAGCAAAGACCGGTGTAGCTCATCGAAACCTGAAGCCCACACTAGGTATCTGTGATCCCCTCAACACCAGGACCATGCCAGCAGCTGTCAAGGCCGCTTCGGGTCTCGACGTGCTGTGCCACTCGCTTGAGTCCTGGACTGCCATTCCATACAACGAGAGAACACCTAGACCAACAAACCCTATCCTTCGGCCCGCGTACCAAGGCGCGAACCCTATCTCGGATGTTTTCTCGTTTCATGCACTGCGCTCTACCGTCAAGTATCTCCCGCGATCGGTGAAGAACCCTGACGACTTGGAGGCCCAATCCGAAATGCTTCTCGCTTCTACTCTGGCCGGCGTTGGGTTCGGTAATGCCGGTGTCCATCTCTGCCATGGTTAGTTCATACCTACTCTGCTATAAATTTCTGCCCCTGTTGGGTGCTAACCCGAGCCCAGGCATGTCGTACCCCATTTCTGGCCAGAACCCAGGCTACAGGCACGATGGCTACCAAGTTGAAGCCCCTCTTATTCCTCACGGTGTCTCCGTAGCTGTCTCTGCACCAGCAGTGTTCCGCTTCACAGCAGCATCGAACCCAGATCGCCATTTGGCGGCAGCAGAGGCCTTTGGAGTTGATATCAGCAACGTGAAGCGCGAGAGCGCAGGCGAAGTGCTTGCAGAAGCTATTACCAAATTCCTTGCGGAGCTCGGTGACCAGCCCAAGGGTCTTAAGGAGTTGGGTTTCGGCTCGGAGCACATTGAGGCCCTTGTCGAAGGTACCATTCCTCAGGCACGTGTGTTGATGCTGGCACCAGGATTGTCTACACAGCTCGAAGCGGAGAAAGACCAGCTAAGGAGGCTGTTTGAGAACGCGATGACTCACTAAGGCCCGTACTGAAGAAAGGAGTTCGTCAATGCGGATATGCAATTGCATTGCGTGTCGTCGATCGATTGTAGCCGCGGATGTCGTGTCACTCTTAAATACAGTATCTGGATTAGTATTTAGTAAGATACAAATATAGTAACATGTGTACCATGATAAACTGATCCACTTTGGATTTCTATGGAACATTCGGGAAAATCGACGATGTGTGTGAACTGTTTCTAAAAGTGGTGTATATGCTTTTACAGTATGTATGTCGTGCGTTTACAACACAAGCCTTTATCCATACATTTGAAACCGCGTACTACTGATGAAATTTATGCTGTCCAACGGCATGCATTGATTTGTGCAACTCTCCACGTTTCGAATGTCACCATATCGACCGTTGAGAATCGTCCCTTTCTCTTTTCGTGCACCGTAACACCCACAGGCTCCCTGGCAAAGTTGCAAATGCCATTCTCGGTAACAGGCGTCATTGGGCGAATCTGAAAAGTCCCTGCAGGTACTGGACCGATCCACTGGAAGATTACCATATCAGGTAAAAACAAGACGAATCTTGCATTGGTAACCGAGACGCCATGCTCATCCTGGCAAGCCCCCCTGCAATTTCTTCAAGAGGGAGAATAGGATAGACTAGTGACGGAGGCGAACGGGGAGAGTTGAAAGACTTTGATGAAGCGACACCTTTGTGAGATTCTGGACCAAGAGCCTATGGATATCAAAGGCTTCGCTTGACTCTTCTAGCAGGCCTTCTCAGGCTTCTCTTCCAAAATAGAACGAGCTACCAGAGTCATGAGCCTGTTTAGTGTTTTTCACCTGGTGGGTCTTGGCTCAACTATCCCCGGACTGCCGGCCGGATGGCGTTCCGATGGCCACGACGTCGTGATGCCGGACTGGAATTTACCTAAGAAAAACTCGAACCAAGCGGTTTCGCAATAAGCTCCAAGAATCTCCAAGACTTCTAGGCTCAATTTTCTCCCTTGTGCCTCCACATCCACTACGTCACGGGGCCTTTGCTGTACTGTACGAGCCCGAGGTCATCGCTGCTTTTGCCGGAGATGGACAGGGCCCGTCCGTGTTAGTCGTACGTACGTACGATACCAAATTCTAACACTGGAACCCGCAAAGCTTGATGGATCCCATAGAGTTTGCGATCTTCATATAATAACGTAAACCCGCCCTTCCCCGCGAAAGGCATTGTTGAGGCTCTCCAGTTTATCCCTGTACATCTTGGATCACAGTCCCATCCTTCCCACTTCCTTCGCTCGTTACTAAAGGAAATCGATATCTTGTACCTGATTCAAGGTATATTCCAGTCACTCACGATCCAATGGAGGGCACTTCCAGAGATATTCAAGACGAACCGGACCTAGAAGTTGGGCCTGAACCACCCAAGACTGGTTCTGGCTCAGCTTCTGCTTCTGGTACCGATACACCACCAAGCCCAAAGACTGCTGCTGCAGCTTTGAAGAAGGACAAGGCGCGAGTGCGGTTCAACAGCAATGCTGCCGCAAACCCTCCACCAAAATCATCTACTCCCCCTCCTGCTGCTGGAGGGCCCATCGCTAAGCCCAGGCCATCACTTTTGCGTGGTAGTTCTGCAGAGGCTGTCAAGACTCTTCACGATGCCGAGCATGAGTCAGACCCTGAGTCAAAGGAGGCGATGGTGGCTGCCCAGGAACGGGCCCGTATAATGGCGGCAAACATCCACAATGATTCATCAGCCATTGACAGAGACTCACTCGAATCCAGCACTGGAACAGCCGCATGGGACAGTCCCTATGGTTCTAGTATCCCACTTCAGACTCTCAATGAAGGCAGCAGCAGCCGAGAAGGTTTCCACAAGCTTCCATCTGAGGAACAAGAGGCGCATGGCTTGAAGGAGGAAGCCTTCAAGCTTGTTCGAGCACACACCCAGCGATTTGGACCCAGCAGCACTGGCCAGCATACACCAGACAACAAGGACACAAAACATGAAGAACGAGTTCCCCTGACCGAATTAAATGACGGAAACTTTGATGGAGTATTGTACGATGTTCCAGCACCTGAACAGTATCGCGGAAGCGTACTGTCTCAACTTTTGAAGCTCTACAAACCCCCAGATCCTCCTTTCAAGGGCTCCCACCACCGAGCTGCTTCTACCTCTTCGGTTCTAAGTGAAGCCGGTACTCCTACAGTTCAAGGAACGCCATCTGGAGCATCCACGCCAAAGCGAAAATGGTACGATCAGAACAAATCCCAGGATACTCTCGCCAACCTCATCGAGGCCTCATCGCGACTCGCCAACCCCAATGACCCGGATGAAAAGAGGAAGAAGCCTACTGGAAAGAAGCCACAAAGACCTGGTCACAAGCGAACAACAAGCGCGAACCGCCTCAGTGGTCTCTGGCAACAACAAGAAGCACGTATCACAGTTCATATCGCCGAGACTCTGGCCAGACAGGACTATATCATCAAACTTTGCCGTGCTCTCATGCTTTTTGGAGCTCCCACTCATAGGCTGGAGGAGTATCTTAGCATGTCTGCCAGAGTTCTCGAAATCGATGGCCAATTCCTCTATCTCCCCGGATGCATGATTATCTCTTTCGACGATAGATCGACTCACACCACCGAAGTCAGAATCGTCCGCACATCGCAGGGTATTGATCTAGGCAAGCTGAAGGATGTCCATCTTATCTACAAGGAGGTTATGCACGATGTTGTCGGTGTTGAAGAAGCTACCGAGAAGCTCGAGACCTTGATGAAGCGCAAGGACAAGTTCCACAGGTGGCTCAGAGTTGTCATGTTTGGACTCATGAGTGTCTGTGCTGCCCCTTTCTCCTTCGGAGCTCGTCTCATCGATCTTCCTCTTATCTTCGCTTTCGGCTGTCTTATTGGAGTACTCCAGCTTATTGTGGCACCCAACTCTGCCCTCTATAGCAACGTATTCGAAGTTTCTTCTACCATCATCGTCAGTTTCTTGGCTAGAACATTTGGCAGTATTTCGAGTGGAGGTGAAGAGATCTTTTGTTTCGGCGCTCTGGCGCAGGGCGGTATCGTCATGTTGCTGCCCGGTTACATGGTTTGTAAGTCAATTCTCCCTAACTCATAATGGTGATGGACACTAACATGATACAGTGTGCTCTGCCCTCGAACTTCAATCTCGTGCTATCGTCCCCGGTTCAATCCGAATAGTCTACGCCGTCATTTACTCCCTTCTTCTCGGATTCGGTATCACTGTTGGCGCCGCTCTTTATGGATTATTCGACAGTAACCCGTCCAACACTACAACTTGTCCCGATGCCATGAACCCCTACTACGGCTTCATTTTCGTGCCATTCTTCGTCATCAGCATGTGTATCGTGTACCAAGCCAAATGGCGCCAGATGCCCGTCATGGTTATCGTTTCATTCGCTGGTTACATGGTAAACTACTGGAGTGGACAAAGATTCAAGTCTAGCCCTCAGATATCTAGCACACTGGGTGCATTGGCCGTTGGACTCCTTGCCAACCTTTACTCTCGACTTCGGCACGGTGTTGCAGCAGCAATTCTTATTCCGGCAGTATTCTGTCAAGTGCCTGGAAGTCTCGCATCCACTGGAGGATTGCTTAGTGGTCTACAAGTCGCCAACTCTATCACCAACGCCACTGGTGAGATCAATGGAACTTCCTCTGTGCAGTTCCAGCAGGGCTCGAACCCTGATAACTTGGTATTCAGCGTTGCTGCCTCCATGATTCAGATCGCCATCGGTATCGCCGTTGGTCTGTTCATGAGCTCTTTGCTCATCTACCCTCTGGGCAAGCGCCGCAGTGCCTTGTTCAGTTTCTAATTGCTTTATTTGTTTTAAGTTCAGCGTAGCATCAGCATCAGCGTCGGCATTAGTATTGGGGAATCATTCATCTTTTGTATCAGAAAAAGTTGTGCATTTACATATGGTACAGAAGACAGGTTATTTACAGCGATAAAAAACAGGAACTGGATACTGAGGTGCTTTTTGGCTTTGATGGCGTGGTCATTGTGAATTAGGTCCTGGTTAGGGCTGGTCTTTTGCATAAGAATGGTTTTGAATTCATAGAAAAAATGAGTGGCTGGTTCTGATTGGAGCATTCACGATTTGAGACAGGTGAGGGGAGATCATAACAATATCATGATTCTACTCCTATATCTCGATACTTCAAGCATCGTCAGTCAGATCATCATGCTACGACAACACGTGCCTCTTCCGCTGGCTTGAACATGCCATTTTCTCCTCCAAGCATCGACATCATAACTGCGGTTTTAGCCTTGGTTTCATGAGCTACAAGTGGATACGACAATGCATTTTCAAAAGCCGACTTCCCCGGAATAGCTCACAACGACAGGACGTGGTGCATCCCAGGATATCCGGAGCTCCATATAAGTGACGACGTGTCAGAAGACCCCTGATCCAGGGATATTCTTGGCGGGTACCGAATCATGCACAACTTGTCTGTCTCCCACATACCGTCGGCTGCCTTGGCCGTGGTCTGGCAGCCACCGTTTATAACGGATCCTTTACAGTCTTTCAGTTATGCATGCATAAGAGACCCGAGGCTCAAGCTGGAAGTGTAACATGCATAGCCACAAACTCAGCTCACAGCCACATTCTCTCTACGCAATACACTGATATCACTACAGCACGACCTCAACCTCTTGGCTTTTATACAAAACCTGTTCGCTTTCGCTGACATTGCCCTCTGGACTTGTTCAATCGCTATACTTAACCAAGTAGAAATTCTATAAATTCACGATACAAGCTACTAGTACGGCTTTTCTTGTGACGACTGACTATTAGCTACGTTACTGACGACGTCATCGCGTCCACTTGTGGTCAGCTTCACCTCCATACCAATACACACCTCTCAAACGCACATCAGGCCCTAAACCTTTCAAAAGAAAATGAATCCCTCTGATGTTCCAGATGAGCCTCCGCCTTCATACGCCGAGAGTCAGAACCAGCATAAGAAGCTCCCGGCACAACCTCCGCCAGCAGCTGCAGCTCCGCCCAAAGCATCATCATCAGCATCCCAAGCTCCTCCTCCTCCTCCAACTGCCGGCCCCAGCCAACCTCCAGCTGTCCCACGCCAATTCCCGCCGGCGTTCAATCTCTATTATCAAGGATGGCCCAATAATTCTTATACACTTGCTGAACATCAAAACCACCCTCTATATCTCTACTCCGCACATTCCGGCCTGAGTGATCTACCGCCAATTCTTCTACACTCTGGCCCAGGCCCGTCATATTCACCTCTGGCTTCTGCAAGTTTCATGTTCATGAGCGCTAGTTTCGAAGTCGAATTGCCTCCAGTGCCAGGCTCGGGAGCTCCTTTGGCACGTGAAGCAGTTGAACCAGTAGGTTCACACAGTGGTCTCGGTACAGGCTATAGCTTTGCTATTGAAGTCGGACCAGGAGGCAATGGACCACGGGAGAGATTCGAGTGGCGGCGCTCACGTGGAGATGTCATAGCAAGCTTGGGTGGTCATTATTATGGCTGGAAGCTTGTGCGTATGAGCCGTGGTGCTCCTGGAGGGGGAAATATGGCTTTTGCGCCGGGCGGCTTCAAAGATAGCCAAGGAAACGAAGTTGTTGCAGCTTGGACGATGGGCGATGGAAGAAGTTTAACAAAGGTTGCGCATTTTCGATTCATGGGAACGGGCTTGACAGGACTTCTTGGAGAGAGATGGGCTATTATGGTGGTGATAACAGGGCTGGCCTTATTTCACAGAGACCGAAGATGACAGTCTTGACTCGTCTCATGAAGGCACTGCCTATATCTCGATCTTGATTAATGTACAAAATACCCTCACTGGGCAATACTAATATTTAATATGAGCTGTAGGCATTGCTGCACCCTACCCGTTATGATGAGATTGCTATCCGGTATTGTTTGATGCTCCAGAGGTGTTACTACACTTTATGGAGAATGTGTCTGTAGATTCTTTGTTATCAATCTGGTAATAGAACAAAAGAGCTTCCCCAAAACGAGATCCGCCGAGCAGTATCATATATATATAATGAGGTCGTTCAATAGAGTACATCTATGGGTATCTTATTTAAATTTGTCGGCGTTACTGGGTATCATTTTTCGCAGGATGGCGAGCTGTTTCATTAAGGCAATCTTCCTCTGGTCAGCAAGGTTGCGTCGATCGATTCGTCTTGACCCGTTCGAGAAGACAACAGTATTGTCAGGGAGTATTGTTCCGGGGGCAATCTTTGTCATTTGCGTAATGGTGCAATTCTAGATAATGTCAGCTCCTGATCACAAAGATGGGGGTTCGTATCTACCTTGCCGATCCTAGCACCACTCCCAATAGTTGACCCAGTGTGAACTACCGTACCCTCGCCGATCTCGGTATTGCCGGCTTCAATGATACTGCCTGCCTCAATTGTAACAAAGTCTGCCACCACGATGCCACCACGCTGCGCAGTATCAGGGTCGACAGGCCGAGTTCCCAGGTGTGTTCGTTCGTGGATGAGACATCGTCGCCCGATCAGAATAGATCCGGAGTTTGACTCAAACTTTGACCGAGGGTGTACTACCGTTTCTGATTGTATCGTGATCGAATGTGTTCCTTGGAGAATCGCATTATCGGAGATGGTCAGGGAGTCTGAGAAATGGACGGGAGGCCTAGGACCACTGCGATCGATAGCGGGGAGAATGGAATGCCTTTTGCTAGACATGATGAATGCGACTCAGGTTATCATTGCACAGATATCAGTGGTCATTTCTCATCAACACGACGGAGGAAGCCGAGGTGAAGCTTGTATATACAAAGCCCACGATACTCGAGTTGGTGTTGCGACACCGCAGATCGAGTCCGTCGAATAGAAACCCTTCCTTGACTGCTTACGTGATGCAACGTTACCAGGATCTATGACTCCAGGATATTGGTTGGAGGCAAATCGGGGGCGAAAGGCAATCGATGCGCTTAACAGAAATGATATGAAGAACTTGTGCTAGTATGTGAGAATTGGTGTGGAGCAAAGTCCTGGCTAACTGGAGTGGCTGAATAATCGCGTAATGGATTGGCCAATCACTAGCCCGCTATTTCTGAACGGCCTGGTCACGAAATGGATCTCGCCCGGGAAACTTGAAGTGCCGCAACTTGTCGTTCAACCATCTCTAAACCGCCACCCGACAACGATCGAGCACAATGCTGTCCACGAGAACGGCGCCCAAGAAGGCCGTCGGCCTCTCACGGACCGCCGTGAGGGGTCTGGCTACTGTTCAGGACGGCGCCCCGAAGCGAACATACGGTGGTCTACGAGACCAGGATCGCATTTTCCAGAACCTCTATAACCGATATCCCGTGGACCTCAAGAGTGCTAGGAAGATGGGCGATTGGCACAAGACCAAGGAGATTATCCTCAAGGGACACGATTGGATCATCAGCGAGGTCAAGGCCTCCGGTCTTCGAGGACGAGGTGGTGCTGGTTTCCCCTCGGGTCTCAAATGGGTAGGTTTCTCCAAGATTGGTTCCACTGGCCAGGAGGCCAAACCAGCATCAATTGTCTCTAACCGAACGCTCTACAGTCTTTCATGAACTTCAAGGACTGGGACAAGGACACCAAGCCCCGTTACCTTGTCGTCAATGCCGATGAGGGTGAGCCCGGAACCTGCAAGGACCGTGAGATTATGCGAAAGGACCCACACAAGCTCATCGAAGGGTGCCTTATTTCTGGCCGAGCCATGAACGCAACCGCCGCCTATATCTACATCCGTGGTGAATTTGTCGAGGAGGCTGCCGTTCTCCAGCGAGCCATCAACGAGGCCTACGCCGCCGGCCTGATCGGAAAGAACGCCTGTGACTCCGGCTACGACTTCGATGTTTACCTGCACCGAGGTGCTGGTGCCTACGTCTGTGGTGAGGAGACTTCTCTTATTGAGTCTCTAGAGGGCAAGCCTGGAAAGCCTCGTCTTAAGCCTCCGTTCCCTGCTGCCGTCGGTCTTTTCGGATGCCCTTCAACTGTTACCAATGTCGAAACTGTTGCCGTTGCCCCTACTATCTGCCGACGAGGAGGAAGCTGGTTTGCTGGCTTTGGCCGTGAGCGTAACCAGGGCACCAAGTTGTTCTGTATCTCTGGCCATGTCAACAACCCCTGCACTGTTGAGGAGGAGATGTCCATTCCTCTGCGTGAACTCATTGACAAGCACTGTGGTGGTGTTCGAGGTGGATGGGATAACCTTTTGGCTGTCATCCCCGGTGGTTCTTCTACTCCTGTTCTCCCCAAGCACGTCTGCGATGACCAACTGATGGACTTTGATGCCCTCAAGGACAGCCAGTCTGGTCTTGGCACTGCTGCTGTTATCGTTATGGATAAAAGCACCGATATTGTCCGAGCTATCAGCCGTCTTAGCCACTTCTACCGCCACGAGAGTTGCGGCCAGTGCACACCTTGCCGAGAGGGTAGCAAGTGGACAGAGCAGATGATGAAGCGATTTGAGAAGGGTCAGGCTCGTGAGCGTGAGATTGACATGCTCCAGGAGCTCACCAAGCAGGTTGAGGGTCACACTATTTGCGGTAAGTTCTCATATCAACCATTCGTCTATAGCGTTGTACTAATGGTGCTTAGCTCTGGGAGAGGCCTTCGCCTGGCCTATTCAGGGTCTTATCCGACACTTCCGACCTGAGCTTGAGGCTCGTATCCAGAAGTTCTCCCAGGAGCATGGTGGTGAGGCCCTTGCTGGTGGATGGAACCATAATGCCAGAGCCCAAGGCAAGTTGGTGTCTCCCGGTCAATAATTGGCATCTAGAGTAGAAAAGGGTATGGGGAGAGGAAGGAATTAAGCTTGACGTGTCTTGCATCGTACTTGTGCATAACTACAACTATTAGGTAGATGCCATGTGTTATATTTACTTATTGTTCAATGGGAGTAAGAGTTGGTAAAGTAAACTATGTTTGCCTGCGTGGCTCCTCTTCATATGAAAAACAAGTAGCCTAAGTGCATATGAAAATATTGTATGATTCACCCATATAGAAGTCGCTTCAAATTGCCGTATTTATCGTGGATGGAAGGATCCACTAACATTGAACTACTGGCTGGCCCCATCAACACCGCCTATTCAACAAACAACCTAACCACCAGGGGTCAATGATTTGTAATTTTCTGTTCATTTGCATTAGACGTATATAAATTCGTGGCATAAATCTCGAGTTCTTTCACTTTGTCTCTTACACCTCTGTCTCGGTAGACTAGCAGTTATGGTGGGAACATACGAGCATTTTGTTGCTTTTGGCACTGATCTTGGTATTTCTCTCACAAATCCTCACAAGACGCACTCACTAACTAATTTCAGTCGGCATCGAGCGAATTCTCCGTGGTTTTCAAGCGATATGCTCTCTTCTAGTCTGGTATCCGGCTCTATTTGCCCTTGTCCAGCCTAAGGTGCCATCAACATTATCTTTCCGCACTCTAGGCGGCCAGATCAACGTCTCCCGACGTTTCATTCGGTTCTTCCGCTTTTTGGACACTTTCCGCGCAGGATGGCTTGTCTACGTCGCCCAGGGTGACAAGAGCACTGATATGTGGCTTGATATCATTAGCAAGACTTGTTTCGGCATGTTCGGCATGATGGAGACTTTGACCCTCCTCGATCTCTGCGGCATCGAGAACCTCCGTGTCTTTAGTGCTGAGAAGTTCCAGGAGATTGATTACCAGTCGCAACTTTTCTGGTTTGCTGGATTGTACACCTCTGTTCTTGTCACGGTTATCAGACTGTATCGACTAGTCGCTGGTACTCCTGCCTCTGTCAAGCGCGAGACTGTCAGCATCAGCTCTACTGAGAAGCCAGCTGAACTTATCACTGCAGAGAAGGAGACTGCCGTTCTCTCTGAAAAAATGACCAAGGACGATCTCAACAAGGAGCGTGAGCGTCTCAAGAGCATCGTCAATAAACGCAAGACCGAAAGACGTGCTTGGATCAAGAAGTTTAAGAGAGAGGGCTACGTTCTCCTCCGTGCTCTCGTTTCTGATCTCCTTGATATGCTTCTTCCTACCACTACAGTTGGCTGGGTCAAGCTTGAGCCCGGTTTGGTTAGTTTGGCCATGTTTATCACCACCTTTACTACAGGTCAGGCTGTATGGGAGAGGGTTGGACAGAATCTTCAACGACAGAAGCAGTAGAAGATGAAGGTGTACGGCAATTTCAATTCGTATCTCACATTGTGCTATGACAGCTATCTATACCGTCTGTCACTACGACAGCAAAATACAGTTCACTCAGACGACATCATATGCACTTTTCAGCTGGATATTGTTCTCAGAACATTATCGTAACGGGCTAATCCATGGTCCTCCTAGCCTCAGTCTTTGTGGTAGGTGCTATCGTTGAATGAAAGGGATAGAGGACAGGTACTGGGTTCCTTCAGCAAGGTTTCGATTTGGTCCTCTAGACCTCAGAAGCCATCGAGTCGCGGGGCTCAGAAACTTCGTCTCGGAAGACATCGAGGTCAGGGATCGAATACAGGTAGTCCTCATCGTCCTCACCCCTGTAGACAACGATCTTCATCTTGCGGAAAAGACTGATCAGGTTGAGAACAGCGATGGCCGACTGCATGATCCTGTAATACACTATTAGCATAACTTGAATGACCGAAACCATCAGTCGGATGCTTACACAACAGTAAGACTCAGACCCGAAACATTGTCTTCATAATACCAGTTATATGCAGTGAAGGACAGGACACTGGGTCCGATGAAGAAAAGACCAAAAGAAAAGTCGATAGCGCTGACAAGATAAGTCCACGCTCCACGGCTTGTGCGTGATGCGACCGAAGCCGTGCCAATGGTGCAGAAAAAGTTTCCGATCTTGAGGTCAAACTTGTTGCTCTTCCTGCCGGGGAGGAGGCTCTTGAAGACGCGGGACGCATGCCACATAACCAAGAAAATTCCACCCATTGCGAATGCGGCTGTTGATCCTGGGGAGCTCCGGGGCATGCAGATAAAAACTAAATCGGTGATGACGATAGGGACAATCATCAATCGTAACAACAGAATAGGTGAGAAAGAGAGCCTGAATACGGGCGTCTTCCCATCGTCTCTATCCTCCCGCTCGGATGGTGACAGCAGCGCAGCTGCGGGGTCCCCTCTGGGAAGAGGCTCATATGAAGGCTGTCCTGACTGGCTCTTGGCCGCCATACTGAAGTGTCGATGAGGGAGTGGTCTGTGATTTTGATTCAGCCTTGTAAGTTGTGATACTGGTATCTCATGGCGGACTGCTCAGTACTTATACAAGGACACCGCGATGGCACCCACGGGGGCATGATATGACAAAATAAAAGTGAAACCATATCCTATCTAGGAAACCGCCGCGTTTTCTCTGGTCTTTTGCAGAGGTTTAGCGCATGGAGCGAAGGATCGTGTTTCGTGTGTGCCTAGCACAGCCTTAAAGCTGCATGGTCCGAGTTTCCATGGTGATGGCTGCACTAAAAGTACTATTTCCGCTCGTCTATTCGCCAGGGCATACGCAGAAAACATGCAGTTGGTTGTCATGACTGTTTCGGGCTCATTTGTGGATCAGAGGTTGCGTAAGCCTTTGCTTGAATTTGGGGTCCAGAACTCCAACATGGCATCAAAAAGACCAAAGCTTGAGGCAAGTGTCACCGCATCTGGCCTTTTGAGCAATGAGCTGTCGTGAGAATTGCTGATCTGGTTAATCCGGGTCAATGCGGAATATTTCCAAGATATAGTTGAGATAGCCACCGCAAGGCATTCTTTGTCCTGGCGTTTATCGCCTACCCTTGATGAGAAAACGTCCAGTCTCAATCTGCATCTTCCACCCGTCTTGGAGGAGAGCTCCAGCTACGGCTTGTCTCAGCTGTGACACACCACCAGCACTATGGCGGCCGAGTCCAGTTATGACAGTAAACGGCTGCTGTCGAGCCTTATCAGACCGAAACTCTCCTAGGCCAGCCCACCAGGACTGGACTCTCTCGCGAGCAATGCTCACGCCAGACTGCACATTAACGCCGTGTAAGTCAATCGAAGTTGATGTGCTTTGCTTATCAACGAGTAGATTTGCCGCCGTTGACGTAGCATGCATTTCATATCGAGCCTGCTCTCGTGCCCTTTCAGAATAATAACCTGCTGCCTGTCGATAGAGTGGATTAGAGGCACCGCGTCGATTTAAGGATGCTGCCGAAGCGGCTGCTTCACGTTTGGCTCGATTGTATTGGCTGGCTCTCTCAGCAGCTTGCGCGTACGCTGACGAGCGGACGGGAAAGCTCGTGCTTCCTGATGCCGGCCGGGCTAGCTTAAATTTTCCTCGCGTGACGGTCTCGAATCCTTCGATATCCTCTACAGGTAGTGGCGTCAGTTGATAACTGACCTCAAGCTTCTGTGTCCAGGGATTCTTGACGAAATGTTTGCTAACAAGCGCCGCGATATCGTCTGATTCTTGCGATGTGGAGCCTGTAACCTGAACGATCGTCGACATAAACTTCTCTGGGACATTCTGATATTTTTGGGCGAGTTCCTGTGCATATTTCTTTGCCTCCTTATCATGGGTTTCGATGCCCTGCGACATGTATCGATGCAAGATCTCGACTGCAGCGGCACCACTCGCACAGCGTTTGTTGTGGTAGATATCGGAGACTACTCCAAAGGGTAAGTCCAGCCTGTCTGCTAGATATGCGATCTCGTCCTGGCCTAAGTCAGACAGTCAGTTATCACATTCTGGTGAATGATCGGCTCAAACATACGCTTCAACTCTTTTAGATCATCGGGGGGTGGAGAGGCATTCCCACTGCTGGGTGATGGTGTTTCGCTTCCGAAAGCCTTTTTGCCCTTCTTCTTGTTCTTTTTCTTCTTCTTCCCGGCGGCTTCGTCAGGCTCAAAGAAGCCGTCAATGCCCTTCTGCTCTTGCCCTGTTGATTTAAGATACTGGATGTTGAGTAGGTCATCGAGCGCAGTCTGCACATCACCATTTGCCTTTTTCAGTGAGTGTTTGATGTCAAATTCCTTGAGCTCACTAAACATGCTTTGGAGGAGAAGGACTTTATTCTCCTCGCTATCATCATCAAATGAAGTAAGTCTGGGTATGGAGTAAGTTGTGTGTGCTGTCGATGCAGTTTGATCGCTCGCGGACGTGGTATCTGTGTCGTGAGCACGAGAGGCCTGTTGGCTGCTCGTCTCAGCTGTACTCTCATCGCCATTCACATCTTCAGGTATATTCGAGATGCCACTTGGGTTGAATCCAGTTGCTTCTTCTGTTGTGACATGCTGGGCAAGGTCTTCTAAGACAGTCTGAGCTGACTTGTACTGAGAAGCTTCTGTAAGATCGTGGTCGCTGGCGATGGCAACTACGAGGGCTTCGTCCAGGAGCGACCTGAATTTTTCCTGCAACATCATATGTGAGTATGAAGTCTCTTATCTATGACAGTACATGAACACGATATTATATCTCATAGGTAGTCATTCTCACGATGTGTTGGTGCCATACTGGTTCCAAAGTTCGCTTCTATGATTCGGCAACTAGATATATACGCGCTAAAGCCATTATAACAATAATAAATGAACATACCACCAGCTTTTGCACAAGCTCTTCTGGGGTTTCTGGCATTTTGGGGGAGGGATAGTGTTGTGATATCGGTTGTGGCTGGGTCCAGAATAAAGCATGGTACTTTATAAGATCTCACAAGTAATAAGAAAAACTATGTCGCTAAGTCTTCAGAAACTTCCCGTGCTTTATATAATGACGTTGCGAAATTGAAAGGCGGAATGACGCACAGAAAGATTGAAAGAGTCATGGTGTTTTCAGGGCTCTTCAGCAAAGGTGGAGATAGTTGAAGTTGCTTAACGTATCACGTGCCATGATAACGAGATCTTGGGTTGCAAAGTTATAAATACAATGCATTCGATGGGTAGTGCAAGACTAAAGCCTTTAGGTTTATTGAGGGCATTCACGACCGAAATTACTTTGGGTTTGTTGATTAACTTTACACGGGCCTGTACTGGTGGAAAATTGGGGATGCTGAGCGAGAATGTCCCATAGTTCCTAACGTATGGTAGGACCAACTCGGCTGCTTTGTGATCAGGCTTAGACGATATTGATGGAAGTTATTTATCTGGCTGGCAGGCTCTTAATTTACGGTGGTTTTCTGTACTACTGCGTTAATGTTTATCTGAGTTGAACCTTGGATTTGGAGCAATTAGTGCTACCTACCGAAGTTTAGTACCCATAGATGGTTCTAAGTGTCTAGGATAGTGAGTAGGCTTATGATTGAGAATTCTAGCATACAGGATGCTCTCCCAGATACATATAGTAGTTGGTATCTGAGAAAGAGCCCAGTATCTTTGCGGTTCTGCTGATATATGATACTTGTCTATTCAGATACACGAATACGACTCTTAGACTGGCCCGGACACTTATAGAAACATTGCACCTATGAATAGAATGTAAGGACCGTACTTAGAAGAAAACCTTAGCGACCATGATTTCAAACACTGCTGCCTCTATGTTACTAGAAAGACCAATAAATGGATCAAATTCACATCTTCATCTCTAGGGTAGTTAAACTCTGAATGAATCATTGACTGTAGCTAATGCGATGGCGAAGGTCAACCCCGGCTTCTAACCCCAGCCTCTTAGACCACAAGGACCACTAAGTCAATCACGCTGGCGAATTAGAGCTAGGCCGGACCCACAGAAACCAATGACGCAGGTCGGCCGTGACCTCTGCAGCGCCCGCCATCGGGGCCCCATTCAAGCTTTCCATAGGTGTAGCCGTCACCGAGCTACCTGCTATGGTTACGGCTGCTGCTGCTGCGCTACGACATCACCACCTGCCTCCAAGTCTGAACCTACAACCGTTTCGGTTGCGCCTACTTTGTCGACGCGTCGCCTTTAGGGTTTCACCTCCACTTGAGTCACGTTGTTCAATTTCTAAACTTCAATTATACAATCTATTATGATTGCTTCTCGAACATCTTAACCTTCATCATCATCCCACGCTTATCATCGTACCGTACCTGTCGTACGTCAACTTGAGAGCGATATCCATACGAAACTTCGATCGCGACCAAGTAGGCAAACGACTTCATAATAACACCCGCCGCGTGCGGCTCCCTAACTCTGAGATGCATCAACGCATCGTGCCTCAGCTAGGAGCTGTGGCTGCTATTCTTGCTGGCCTCGGCTTTGCTGAGCAGTATACCCCGAAACATGAAGCTGGAAGATGCGCCTTCCGTGACCACTGTGGAAAGCAGAGTTTTTTCGGCAAAGAACTTCCCTGTGTCGACAATGGTTTGGCTGAAGATCCCGACGAAGAGCTTCGTAACGAACTCGTCGAACTTTGCGGCCAGAAATGGAAGACCGGACCTGTTTGCTGCAGCCTGGATCAAGTGAGCATATCCCACGAACCTCCATGCTACCTCCTGCTAATTTGCGATAAATAGGTTAAAGCACTCAAGTCCGAGCTCGGTACACCAAGTACACTCATTGGGTCTTGCCCAGCTTGCAAAGACAACTTCTTCAACCTCTTTTGTACATTCACATGTTCTCCGGACCAGTCTCTCTTTATCAATGTGACCGATTCTGCCCCCAAGAATGGCAAGCAGCTCGTAACAGAACTCGACCAGCTCATTTCAGAGAAATATGGTTCTGGTTTCTATGACAGTTGCAAAGAAGTCAAATTTGGCGGCGCAAACAGCAAGGCGATGGATTTGATTGGTGGTGGCGCTAAGAACTATACCGAGATGTTGAAGTTCCTTGGAGACAAGAAACCTCTCGTCGGTTCTCCTTTCCAGATCAACTTTCCGGCTGATTACAGCGACCACGACCTCCACCCATTGGACATGACACCGAAGAAATGCGATGATGAGGACCCCGACTACCGCTGCGTATGTGTCGACTGCCCCGGTGTCTGCCCGAAGCTCCCAGACGTCAAAGACTCAAAGTCTTGCAGAGTCGGTCTTTTGCCTTGCCTCTCATTTGCCTCTATCTTCGTGTATAGCGTTTTGCTGTTAACTTTGATTCTCGCCGTCTTTGGCCACATCGCATACAAAAAGTATTCTCAGCATCGTGTTGAAAGGACAAGACTGTTGCATGAATCTTCGCATAGCGATGATGAAGACGAAGGCGGCCCAGTTGACACGGAGGCAATGCGTGAACGCCCAACTAAGAGATATTGGGTCAACGATAAGTGCGACAAGGCTTTCTATCAGCTCGGTCACATTGCAGCTCGATTCCCTGGGTGGTGCATTGGTCTAAGCCTGCTTTTCGTTGCCATCCTTAGTGTTGGATTGTTCCGTTTTGACCTTGAGAACGAACCTGCCCGCCTTTGGGTGAGCCCCTCTTCTGCTGCTGCACAAGAGAAGGCCTACTTCGACAGCAACTTTGGACCCTTCTACCGTGCCGAGAAAGTCTTTCTTGTGAACGATACAGATCCTTCTGGGCCAGGACCTGTTCTAACTTACGATACCCTGAAATGGTGGATTGAAGTTGAGGAGAGCGTCAAGAAGATCGAGAGCCCTGTCTATGGAAAATACTTCCAGGATCTCTGCTTCAAACCCTCCAACGATGCCTGTGTCGTGCAGTCTGTTTCAGCCTATTGGCACGCCAAGGGTGGATTCGATCCAAAGTATTGGAAAGAGGACCTCCGCGCATGCGCCAAGAGCCCCGTGGATTGTCGACCAGACTTTGGACAACCTATCGAGCCCAACATGATCTTTGGTGGTTACGACGACGATGTGGTTGACGCCCATGCTATCACTGTGACCTGGGTTGTTAACAATGCTCAAGAGGGAACTGATGCCCTTGCAAGGGCTGTTGATTGGGAAAACTCCCTCCGCGACCGACTCCTCGAGGTTCAACAAGAAGCCAAGGAGCGTGGCCTTCGCCTGTCCTTTAATACTGAGATTAGTCTCGAGCAGGAACTTAACAAGTCGACTAACACAGACGCAAAGATTATCGTCATCAGTTACATCGTTATGTTTATTTACGCTTGCATGGCGCTTGGAACCCCCCTCAAGCATATCTTCCGCAATCCTGCTGTGCTCTTGGTTGAGTCCAAGGTAACGCTTGGCCTCGTAGGAATTCTTATTGTCCTCATGTCGATTGCTGCTTCTATCGGGTTCTTCTCATGGGTTGGTCTAAAAGCTACACTCATCATCGTTGAAGTCATTCCCTTTATTGTTCTGGCTGTTGGCGTGGACAATATTTTCCTGATTGTCCATGAACTCGAGAGAGTCAATGTCAGCTTTCCTGACCAAATGGTCGAGGAGCGAGTTGCAAGAGCCCTGGGCCGTATGGGACCCTCCATTCTCTTTTCTGCTCTCACAGAAACCGTCGCATTTGCTCTCGGCACCGCCGTTGGCATGCCGGCTGTTAGGAACTTCGCTGCATATGCTGCAGGTGCTGTCTTTGTCAACGCCGTGCTTCAGATGACCATGTTCGTCTCCTTCCTTTCCCTTAACCAGATGCGGGTTGAAGACCATCGGTGTGAACTGTGGCCCTGGTGGCAGATCACTAAGGCTAGAATCCACCTTAATGGGGCCAGCAGCTTTTCTCAGGGAAGTAGCCGTGGCTCAGATATGGCCGAAGAGAGCTTGCTGCAGGTCTTCATCAAGAACACATATGCTCCACGACTTCTTGGGAAGAAGGTCAAGCTTGCCGTCGTCACAATTTTCCTTGGGCTCTTTGCAGGTGGACTGGCGCTTTTACCCAAGATCCAACTAGGCCTTGATCAGCGAGTTGCTATCCCTGATGATTCTTACCTGATCCCCTACTTTAATGACCTATACGAGTATCTGGAGACTGGACCCCCAGTGTATTTTGTGACCCGCGAAGTTGATGCCTCCAAGCGAGAACAGCAGCAAGAAATTTGCTCGAGATTCACGACTTGCCAGGATCTTTCTCTTACGAACACACTTGAGCTTGAACGACAGAGATCAGATATTTCTTATATCTCTTCACCCGCCGCCAGTTGGATTGACGACTTCTTCCTCTGGTTAAATCCCATTTATGACCAATGCTGTGTGGAGCATGGCCAAACCTGCTTTGCTGATCGCAAGCCAGCATGGAATACTACACTCTACGGCATGCCTGAGGATGAAGAGTTCATTCATTATCTCAAGAAGTTTCTTTCAAGCCCTACCGGCGATGAATGCCCTCTGGCTGGCCAGGCCGCGTATGGCCAGGCTGTTGTTCTTAATGATAAGGGCAACCATGTCAAGTCCACACACTTCAGAACCATGCATACTCCTTTGAGAAGTCAGGAAGATTTTATTGCCGCATACTCCGCAGCTCGTCGCATCGCTTCTGATATCAAAGAAAGAACAGGCGCGGATGTTTTCCCCTACAGCGTCTTCTACATCTTCTTTGACCAATATCTTAGCATTGTACCGTTGACAGCTGTATTGTTGTGTGCCGCTGTTGGCATAATCTTTGCTGTTGCGACCGTCCTCTTGGGTTCATTACTCACGGCAGCTGTGGTCTCTGTCACAGTTGTGATGAGCGTTGTGGACATCATGGGTAGCATGGCACTGTTCAACGTGTCTCTGAATGCTGTTTCTCTGGTCAATCTCATCATTTGCGTTGGCATTTCTGTTGAATTCTGTGCTCATATCGCCCGTGCGTTCATGTATCCTTCCCGCACAGTGATGGAAGGCAATAGCAATGCCTTCCGTGGTCGCGATGCCAGGGCTTGGACTGCTCTTGTTAATGTCGGAGGATCTGTCTTTTCGGGCATCACCGTCACGAAGCTTCTTGGTGTCTCTGTACTCGCCTTCACGCGATCAAAGATCTTCGAGATCTATTACTTCCGAGTTTGGCTGTCTCTGGTCATTTTCGCCGCCCTCCACGCCCTAGTCTTTTTGCCCGTTGCGCTAAGCATCGCTGGCGGTCAGGGCTATGTCGACCCAGAGAGTGAAGGAACTGCTGCACAAGACCTGACCGATAGGAGATGGCGAGCTATCAGGATTAATGATAACAGTGACTCGGAGGAAGAAGAGTCTTAGTATGAGCGCCTCTTTATGCGACCCATAGTACGGATATACTCTCGACGCGCAAGACGCTCTACAGGGAGCAGGGAAAGGAGAACTACGTTGCCAGCTGTCCCAGAACAAGATGCAGAGGAGGAAGAAGGTCAAGACAGCAACGGAGGACCTTCTGGAAGTTCCGGATCTAGGCCATCTCCGGAGCGGTGACCTCACAATAACGAAAGGCGCAACATGGCTTAAGCGATCTATTTTACGAACGATTTTGAAATCACCAAGATCAGAGTCGCATGCTTGGAACCAAGTTTTTGTGTTGAAGTTGTCCCACATGCCAAAACGCGAGCGCAAAGAAATGGAATAATCGGGCTTGACATCTTAAGCGTGCTAAGGGCTTGTACGTGAGGCCTTGGATTCATTTTTGAGTAGAGTCAGCGAATGGCTGAATTAACATACAAGCACGGTGCATTCCGGGGTGTCTAAAGGCGTTGTCGTTGTTGGTTTCATGTAGATGGTAACAAGGTCTACAGCGATCAGAACAGTTTTTCTATATAAGTAATAATACAAGCGTTTCATGAAATTTCCTATTGACCCAATAACACAGGCCACCTTGGCATTCATGACATGTCCTAGTCTCATGACAACTATTCAATAGACAAGTATCATTTTTCAGTTTTCAGTGGCCTTGCTGTTTGAGTAGCTCTCGTCCTTTCAGAGTGTAGCTATGGTTATTTACTTTGACCATGAATACTTGTAAAATCTAATTACTAGAATTTGGTAACTGTTGGAGCCATCCTCGGATGTAGGACCGAAGACTTTGTTTGAATCAGGGGACGAAACGATCATTGCGCAGCCCAAGTGTCTCGGTTGGAAAAGAAAAGGAGCCTTAATAATGCGAGCTGGATGGTTACATGCAACATGAGACTTTACTGGTGAGAACACGATTTGAGTCGCGGTTTTTCATGAATTATATATCAAAAGAGTGTATTATGCTTCTGCCCATAGGAATGAGTCGAGATATATACTTCAAGCCGCCCAAAAAGATATATTCCATTGTATGGAAGACGCGGGCTTCTTATCCAACTTTCCCCAAGTGGCCAATTCGCCCTGTTCTTATCACGACTTGATGATCGATGATAAATTTTTTAAAACAAAGTGAATCCCTATTGCCATGACCTCTAGGAATCCTGCAATAGGCTTCATCTAGAAGAAGGTTGGGATGATGTACTCGCTTGGTTTTGAGCAATAGCCTGCAGATCACCCAGGCGGGCTCCCAAGCGTAGCAAAGTAGCCTTAACAGTAGAGCTGAAGCGGGCTGTTGCTTCAGGGGGCTGCATACTTGTTAGAAAAGAGGGTCGTAAAAGTGAGTCACAGTGAAAACTTACAGGAGAAATGGTTTTGGTAGTGTCCTCGTCCTGTTCTTGTTCCTCAACCTCCTCGGTCTCAACCTCCTCAGTCTCAACCACCTCAGTCTCAGCCTCCTTGACCTCAACCAACACTTCAATACAGTTTCCAGTTCCGTTGTCAGGAGTTGTATCAGGAGGCTGAGATGGGGGAGGTGGAAGACCGGAATTTAAGGG